>CM061548.1:214404534-214467034 GCA_030864215.1 Capsicum pubescens
GGGCGACACGTTGGAGCCAAGTCAGAGCCATGTAATTTAAAAAAAAAAAACTTCATATATTCTCATACCCCTCCTTTCTTCTCCTCTTCAACCCCCACCCTCATCTCGATTCTTTAACTCCCCTCCCCCACCCAACCCCATCGCAAAAATTATTTCTTCTTCAAGTTCGTCTCACCCACCTCACCCCACCCCTTACCTCTGCCATGCTCCCATTTTTTTAGGTTAATTATTTTTAATTTTGGATTTAAAATTTTGAAATTGAGGTATTTTTCATATGGGTATCTCTAATTTTTTCATCAAAACAAGAATTCGATCAATATGGAGTTAATTCAACTATTGAGGAAAAATGATTTTGATGGAATAAATTAAATTTTTTTGAAGATTTTTTTTGTAAGAATCCACAACAAATTGAATCGTTTTCAGTCTCAGTTATCTGTACGGGAGAAAAGATTTGTTGATTGGGCTGTAAATCTATGAAAATTAATCCAAAAATAGAAGCAGGAGCTTCAAGAAAATCGAACTGATCGGAGGATCCCATACAAAGAAAATCAATTTATTTCAACTGTTGATTGGACTGTTGTAGGAACCTGCATAAAAAAATATTTCGATATGTATTTGATTGGAGTTGGTTGATGGGTGTATAGCAGTGAAAAGAAAATAAAAATAAAAAAGAAGAGATGGGGTGGTGGGGTGTGAGGAAGATGATGTAGGGGATAATTTAGTATCTTAAAATAAAGAAATGGGCCCATCATTTTTTTAATTTCAATGCATGGATTTTAATAAATTTTTCCACGTTAGCTCTTGGGGTTGTAGAAAAATCAATTGAAAGTTGTTTAGGGGAGTAAGTAATTACCCGTAAAGTTAAAGTGCTAAAGTGAGCTTTGTGGACAAGTTTAAGGGTGTTTTGATGTATTTTCTCAATTATTAATAATCTACAAAATTTATTTTTGTTGTAAGAGACTAGTTCTTAAGATGCCACTTGACATAAGCTCATGCAAGACTATTCTCCTTTTTATATATATATGGAATAAATGTTGAATAAACATGAAATAATTATAATCTACAAAATTAATTTTTATTGTCAAATGTTAAGTAGGAGAAAAGACATGTTTTTCCCCCTAAAATTGCAACGAAACTCACTTTAGCCATTAAACTTAACCTGTAATTATTTACCTCCCTAAACAACTTTTCTATGAATTTTTTACCCCCTAAAAAAATTATACCACTCTCACTATGGAGAGTGCATCACACTCGCGCCACTTTGCAGCTATGTCGGATCCACGTCAGATCCATGTCAATGCCACATAAATATATATATATATATATATATATAAATATATATATTATTTTTTAAATAATCTATATATATATATTATATATAAGAACGCCAACGTTGCTAGTCCCCCAACCCCAGCCCTTCCCCAGCCTCGTCAAATTTTTAACATTTTTCGGTGTGATGTTCCACCGTCAGAATAGCAACAACAACGGTGGACTGCTGCGGCTGATTCTGGTCGCTGGTTTCAGCGTTTTGTGGCAAAGAATTTCATCGTCGGTGCTCCGGAGAAGTTCATCGATCAGATTTTTTGATTAAATTGAATAAGGTTAAAAATTTATAGAATTTGTTTTCCTACTCAGTTTCATGGTTATAATTAACTTGTAAACTTGGTTGAAGGAATAAGGTTGATAAATATAGTTTCAATATCTTGATTTGTGAAGAAACTATAGTTTCACTGTGATAAAGCAATAAACATTTAAACAGGTTAGTCATGATGCTATTGATCTCTTCTTTCTCATGTTGTTTACGTGTAGTGATTTCCGAGATTTGAAAATTTTGAAGGAAAAAAATAATGATTAAAAATTTAAATGAATTTCTTTTTTCTGTGATTTGATGCTCTTTGGATTTTTTGGGTGTTGAAATTTAGCAAATTCTTAGAGAATGATACTTTAAAGAATTAATTTTTATGTATTTTTGGGATTTAATTTGTTGATTTTTGATCTTTGTAGGAAAGTTTATTTGTTGTATAATTTATGTATTTTATTATTGTGTATTTGATTGAAGATTTTTTGTGGATAGAAGTGAAAAAAAAAAAAATAAAAAAAAAAATGAGGGTGGTGGGGTGTGAGGAAGAAGAAGAATTGGGGGTGGTGGGGTGTGGGGAAGAAGAAGAAATGGGGGTGGTGGGGTGTGAGGAAGAAAGGAAAAAAAATTAATGTTTAGAAATATTAAAGTGGGTCCCACTAAATTTTTTTTATACTTTTTTTCACTGAAAAGAGCCTTTATTTTGTTTTTGTCATGTCAGCTGTTAAGGGGGCAAAATAATACACTTTAAAGTTCATAAGGGGGTAAATAATTGCTCGATTAGTTTAGGGTTTAAAGTAAGTTTTGCTAACAAGTTCAAGGGGGGTTTGATGTATTATCTCGTTAAGTAGCTAGTTCTCAAGACAACACTTGACATAATTATAGGCTAGACTATTCTCCTTTGTTATATATATATATAGAGAGAGAGATAGTAGTGAAATTCTAAATATTTATTCTTTTGTAATATTATTATTTATATATTTAAATTAATTGTTTACAGATTTTAAGAAATGACATCTTTTTCATAATATTTTTTATTTCAAAATGACTTTGATAAAACTTAGTCGTTCTTTTACCAAAATTGAAATAAACATGGAATAAATAAGAATTAATTAATAATATACAAAATTTATTTTTGTTGTAAGAGGCTATATTTATTTATTTTTATATATATATATATATATATATAAATTAATAATAATAATCTACAAAATAGGTTTTGTTGTAAACTGCTAGTTCTCAAGATGCCACTTGGCATAACCTCATGCTACACTATTCTCATTTATTATATATATACAGATATGAAATAAATATGGAATATGTATGAATTAATTAATAATCTACAAAATAGGTTTTGTTGTTAATTGCTAGTTCTCAAGATGCCAGTTGACATAACTTCATGCTAGACAATTCTCCTTTATTATATATATAGATAGATAAGAAGTAAATATGAATTCATAGTAATAATAATAATCTACAAAATAGGTTTTGTTGTAAATTTCTACTTCTCAAGATGCCACTTGGCATACTATTTTTTTTTTATTATATTATAGATATGAAATAAATATGAATTAATTAATAATTTATAAAATAAATTTTGTGGTAAATTTCTAGTTCTCAAGATGTACATAACCTCATGCTAGACTTTAAAAAAATAAAATAATAATTAAATGTACCTAGAGATGCTTTTATTAATAAATTAAAAAAGCTGTACACAAACCAAATCTAAATTGGATGGCCCAAATCAGATTTGGAAAGTAACAAAATAAACTAAAAAAGACAAATAAATACAAAACGTAAAACATCAAAAGAACAAAATAAAAATCAATGGAAACATCCAGAAACCCTTCAATTCGTCTTCTTCTTCAAAAATCAACCATGGCTGATGGATGCTCCATTGACCGGTCCGGTGAAGTACATCCAACTAAGAAACATCATTTCACAATAATCAATAGCTGAGTCATGGGCGATTTTATCTCATGCATTTACATCGTCTCACAAATGCCATGAAATCACTCCATAGGAAGACTTCTTCAACTCTTCTTAGACTACATCTAATTGATATTCCTCAGGTACAAGATTATTCACCTAAATCTTCATTTACATCCATCCTTTCGGATCTAAATCAACTAACCCTCCCTTTGCCAGATTGAGCTCAACAAGGAGCTGATACCACTGACTAAAGGTACTAGCTAACCGATTTGACTCACAAAAAGAGAGGTAATTTGTTAACCTTGACTGATTCATATTAAAGAACTGTCTTGCATGTGTTGTTGATGAAGTCAAAACTTGATGACCTGATTTAAGTCGATTTCGCTGGTGTCTTTTGTATAAACTATTGCTTGTGCATTTTGCTCCTATACTCCTGTAAATACTTTGCTCTTTGATCCCTTGATTCTGTTTTGCCTTTTCCTTGATTGACTTCATATGTGAAAGTTGTTGTTTTGGCCCTTAATCACTTTAATTGTTGGCATGTGTTGTTTGTCTAATTCCAGAATTGCCTTTGCCTCATTTGTAATATCTTGTAAAGATGTGAATTCTTTACTTTGATATCCTACAAAAAGAAAAAACTTCATTAGCAAAAAAATCTGCCAGTTTGTTCCCTTATCTGCATGTATGCACCACCTCTACTTGAAATTGCATCAGTGGCTCTTTAATACCCTTAATATCAACTGTTATTTTCCATGGCACATCCCATATCCCATCGAGAATCTTCTTTAAAATGAGAGAATCAATTTCCATTATCAGAGGCAATAACCTTGTCTTGACACAATAGTGAAGCCCTCTTCTAAAAACACATACTTCAGCCTCCAAACTAGTCATAATAAACTGTCAAAGGAATTAGCATAAACAAAATCTCCCCAACTGTCTCTAACACAATAAGAACCTCCATTAGGTCCAGGATTACCCTTAGAAGCCCCATCAGAATTACACGTAAAAAAATCCATTATCAGGAGCTCTCTAATTTACCACAATTGCCTGAATAAGAGGTTTGTAGGCTTCCAGCATCATCACCATCATAGGCCAATTATTAGGAAGGTTTTTCAACCTTGGATACCTAACTTTAGCAAACAGATAAATAATCTTATTCGCCTCAAACTTCATGGCATTAAATTACATTCTCCCACCATGTTTGATAATGTTTCTCCTCTTCCAGATCTGCCATAAAATAAAAGCAGGTAAAGCAATAAGTAAAGGTCTGAGCTTAGAGCAACATTGAGCATTCCACCATTTGTATACTGTATCCTTTAATTGAATAAAGGGACCCTATATTCCAGCACCAGCTGCAAATTGACTCCATAATTGATTAGCTGCAGAACATTGCACAAATAAATGTTCATATAATTCATGAACAAGTATTTCACAACAACAACAATTAAACCATATCTTCCATTCTTGTATTAATCAAAAAAATCCCCTACTGGAATCCTTTTCTTCCATAGTCACTACAAAAAATGGGTCAAATTGCTGGGGTTAATTTTAAGTCCCCCGCAAATTGCGATTCCGGCGGTTCCCAAAACTACCACAATACGAGCCGTAATAAATAATTTGCGGCAGTTTTTTTTCGATCGCCATAATTAATTTGCGGCGGTTATTTTGCGGTAGTTTAAAACCTCCGCAATTTATTTTTTTTATTATTATTTTTTAATTTAGTGTGGCCCATTAATTTTCAATAACAAATTATAAATTCTAATTTTAGCTCAAATTTAATTGTTCCTTTAGGCATAACCTACAATCCAATATTTATTCAATTCATATATCATTAACATAACATGACTAATTAAACATTGTAATTCACAAACATATAAAAAATGCATTGAACATTAAACTTCAAAATTAAATTTTCAACATTAGCATCTTCAAACTCCAAATTTTCACATTAACTAGTATCTTCAAACTCCAAAATCAAATTTAAACACAAAAAATATTCTAAGATTCGCTCCAACCATACAATTACATCATCATAATTGAATATCGAAGACAATTTGCAACGAAATCAACAACTATCGTTAGGATCTCATCATCACGTGGTCTCCTTGCATCCATGGGTGAAATGGGTCCACTAGCCGCATAACTTGACTACATAAAAATGCAAAGTATAAAAACCAATCAATAAACTTTCAGTCCTTATTACATTTATATCTGCGTACAACTAAAAAACATCATGATAAATATAAATAGATCAATCAACAACTACTTCACCCTACAGTTTCAAACTACTCAATCACTTGATCAAACTAGGAACCTGAGTACCATTCAACATACAAGTAATATCAAACTAGGAACCTGAGTACCATTCAACATACAGGTAACATCTAGCTTTAAAAGAGTGATTTGGAGTAGAGTTTCCATCAAAATACCTTTCGTTCCTTTCATTCTGCACACACCATTTAAGATCACTACACCTTGCACATCTCTCAAACTTATTCTTTCAAAAAAAAAAAAACAGAAAAATCAAGATAGCAGGTAGGAGGTGTTTATAGGAGTGAATACAATGAACTTTCAAAATTCAAAGGAATGGTCGGATAGGTACTTGAATAGATGACCAATCATAAGCTCCCTCGAATAAAGTTATCACCATATCAAATTAATTAAAAGAGAGAACTTTGAAGTTATCTATGATTATACCTAAGCAGAATCGTGATTATCAATTGTTTCGAAATTACAAGACTTTCATTTGTGAAGGATGAGAAAGCAAGCTATTTATATTACTCTACCTTGAATAATCAAAATATTTCTCCAGCAAACAATAAAAATGATCCAGACACGCATTTCAAAGACATCATCCTAATTGACATGAGGGCAATACCGTGATAAAGTTACCTATATTTTGACCATCTGACCCAAAATGGTTCCTCGAAGCAGTGCTCTGAATACCAGCAGGAATCTGCTTAGTAGCATCAACTACAGCAGAAACAGCAGGCTTTGAAGCTAGCTCCTTATTTATTGCCGGCCCTTCACTTTGAACAGCTGGTGCATTTGTCGTGGTTGATTTTAGCACCTCACCGCTTCTAAATAAGTATCCCAATGAACTTTTCCCTCCTCCATAGCGGACTCCGCGGCCCATATCTCCAATTTTCTCTTGTTAAAGAGTTACATGAACAACCTGATTCAGGAAAAAAGTAAGATGTAGAAGCAGGCCATATGCATTAAAGATGGAAATTCTATCAGCTTCAGAGCTCAACAAACCATTAACAAAAGAACCTTAATGAGACCTTATTTAACTATCCTAGTTTAACTTGGTACATATATATAATGGTTAGAATGGAAACTCTATTGCATTTGAACGAATACGGAGAAGCAAATATGTTGTTAAGAGGATGTTGGATATTGAATAACGTTCTTTTCTGGCTTTATTACTCTGCGATATATGCGAACAAAACGACCCCCAAAGAATCTCAGTAAAGTATATGGATCATTTACGTACCCATTCAGCTGAGGCACATCTTCCCAAATCTGAGGTTTCTGTAATTTATCTCTGCAAACCTAATAAAAGGCAGAATACAGATGAAATGCTAGAGTTATCAATACTCTGTGCATTTACTGTTTTCGCGTCAACTAGACATTTTTAATATGGGTAGATTTCTCATTTAGTTACTCAACTAATAGTTATTATCTTAATCTGAGAATAACTATTATTTGAGTGACCACATGAGAAATCAACTCTTTGTAACATGCCTGAAGTCCAGGAACACCGTCAGACATTAAGATAGTTATCATTCCATAGTCTGTATGAGCTCCACAGCCATGCATATATTGATCACAATAGTCTATCTCACCTGCAACTGATAATAACAAAGGATGGTATGTTCAAGAAGTAAAAATTGAAACCAACCAGAATATATCATAAAAGCTCATGTTGGGAGTGGAATAACTTCTTAAGGACAGATTATTCGTAACCTTCCCATCTCATCAAGTATTACAAATACTTATATCTCGCTTAATACATTCTTTGCCTAGGATAACAAAATATAGTCCTTACAACACATTTAAATTTAATAATAGCTAGCTTTCGCATGATGTGAATGCACAATGGTGGATATAGAGGGTCGGTTGCGGGTTCACGTGAACTCAATAATTTTTGCCCACGTCTTTATGTATATAAAATCCACTATATAAAAATCCATAAACTTTAAATGTTGAAGGTGCCTCTGCATGGTCTAAGTTATGCCTCTTTATGCCTTGAGCAAATTAATGAGATTGGACATAATTATCAAATTCAAATGGACTGATGACTCCAATTGGATAAATATTTTATGGGTTGTTGCATAAAGCTAAAGCAACAAGGAGGATTGTTTAGTCCTGAAGTTGAACCATATGCCTTCCAGCAAAAAGATGTAGTGGGAAACCCCAAATATGAAACCAGTTGAATATCTTTCACATATAGCTTTCTACAGGGGGAGCTATCACTACAGGCAAATTTAATTGCATTTTTTGTTGCTGATGTTCCTCTAATTCCCACAAAGTATACACTGTGAATGCTAATACCAAAAGTCTGCATATCAAATATTCACATTAATACATTAGATAAACAAAAACATAATCAAATCAGTTGCTCGGACTCTCTAAAATTATTGTTGCACCTGTATCGAGCAGTATCCGACTTACACCCGTCGATGTTTTTAAAGAGTGAGAAATGTAGATTACATAATTGCACTGCAATATGTATATATCATACCTGGTTTGGGCAGGGCAGTAGAGAATCACAATAATATTGATCAATTATGATGGGATTTGACATATTTTCCATCCACACGTTCATAAAGCTAATCTTTCTCACAAATCCTGGACCTCCCTAATAGATAAAGCGTTGTATATGAGGAATTCCAATCGGGGTTGCATCAGTAAAAATTAAAATCTCAATGATGAAAACTGCTGCAGAATCAATTAATGATGGCAACATTAGTGTTTCTCTCTTGTTTCTTGTTAGTCCATTAGAAAAAAATTGTTATTTTTCTAAATTTAAAAATATTTTAACTTAGAAATTCCATTTTCAAGTTAAAAGAATTATTATATATCTAGCTGCCAAGTCTTAATCCCAACACTATTTTTGTATTGGAAAGATATGCTCCATCAACACAGACATTGTGCACCTGTGCCCATGAATTTGACTTTCCCAAGCTTCCAATGCTAAAATTATGGTGCATAAATCAGCCAATGAATTAAGACTAATATGAACTATCAGTGGGAGCAACCTTTAAAATAGCCTCCCATACAACCAAATTTTTCTGCAAGGGAAGCTCTTTTCTCAAGCAAACAGACGTTGAGATATATTCGCAGCAAGGCTTCCCAGTAAGCTGGCATAGGCTTTCAATCAGGCTGTACTGGTAGAACAACCAACTGTCTCACACGTCGATGAAGCACCCATCTACGGTATAGGCTCTAGCCAAACAACAAATAGCCACCAGAGCAATAGCGCAGATGTCAAACAATCTCCAGATACCCAGTCCACCTACAGACACATAATGTATCAGCTTATGTTCAACATGCATCTACATCCTATCAATGGCTTGCATAATGAATCAAGACCCAAAAAGTACTAGAGAGAAATAAGAGCATTTTCTCTATAAACCAAACAAACAACTTATTCTAGATATCCTTTTATCATTATAGTCTACTCTCTTATGTTGCATTCTAAAGAACAGTATGACCATATATTAACTGTATAAATGATTCTATCAGCGGCCAATGGAAAGGACGAAAGTCTTCAGTATATGATTATCATAACTGAAGATAAACCATAAAGCCTAACATGCAATGCGTTCCAACTAATAAAAGCTGCAATACAAATCTTACTCTCTAATTGTGTATGGCAAGTAGAATACCAGTAGGAATGAACTCAAATTCGCAGCTGCAGTAGATCCAACTCAGGAACAATTGCAGTAAACATAAAGAATTTACTTGAGGCAACCAATTGCGAAGAAAGCAGATAAACTAAAGCATTAACAATTAGAAAAATGAATGATTTACAGCATAATTACTTCGTAAAGCAAGAAGCAATGTTTAATAAGATAAGTGGCCTTTAGGTTTTGCATAGACGGTACTTCAGTTCCTAATAGACATAATATTCCAGGGATTAATTCTACCAAAATTATATTGTCCCAGGGTACTTCCTGAGGGCCTATGCTTCACCCAGAGCAGAGTCCGTTCAAGGAATATGGACTATTTTTTCTCATAACACGAGGTAACTAAGTAAGAAGACGTTGATGAGCAAGAAATCAAAGAATCATCACCAATATTTATGAGTTTTCAACTTACCAAAAAGGGAAAAATAAAGAACGAGGCCCGCCGGAGTAGCAATGACCGGCAGACTTCTCAATCGATTTGGGGGAAAATGAGAGCTCTCAACCGATGCTAAAGCTATTTTGGCCAAGAAGGAAAATATTTTGGCCAATTAAAAAAAAGAGGGAAAATATTTTGTCCAAGAGGGAAAATGTTTGGCCAATTAAAAAAAAGAGGGAAAATATTTCTTTTTTTTTTATTGATAGCGGGGAGTTTTATAAATTTTAGCGACAGAGTTTTAACCCCTGCATTTCATATAATTTTACAGAGGTTAAAGTAACCCCGTAATTTTATCCATTTTTTGTAGTGAGTCTCCAAAAGAAAAAGGATACTTTAAAAGGTATTCCCGTGTCCCATACAAAATACAAACCTGAGATCTTTATTCACAACACCAGTATTCCTTATAATATCCCAAACACTCCCAACTGTGAATTTTCCAGAAACTTAAGGCATCCAACATAGTTTATCCCAACCATCAGACCTTCCTGAAATCCCAATTTTACTCACCACATGCACACATAATTCTTTAGGTAAGATTTCTTCAAGTAATTCTACATTCCACCCATTACTCTCCATCAGTTGATGCACATCTTCAATACCTTTATTTGTACTGAAACCAATGGGCAGATAATGGGAAGTAACTCAGCTGAGCAAGAATCAGGGAGGATCATCCATTAGAAACCTAAAGTTACACAACCAGTGTCTCCTCATGAAGTGGTTGTGGAGGTTTAATGTGGAAGCTTCTCTCTGGAAAGAGGTCATTTCTTACAAATATGACCAAGAAAGTCATTGGGTCACAAATGAGGTCAATAACACTTATGGAGTTGGTGTGTGGAGAGCAATCAGATCATCTTGGCCAAAATTGCATGGACATACCAGATTAAGAGTAGGAAATGGTCACAAAACTCTCTTCTGGAAAGACCACTGGATAGGCCAATCAACTCTCCAGGAATCCTTTCCTGACTTGATGCTTCTAAGTAGCAACATTGAAGCTACAGTGTTGGAATGTTGGTCTCCTCAAGGTTGGAACCTCACATTCAGAAGACATCTCAATGATTGGAAAGTGGACAGGGTGACAAACATGTTGAATGTGCTAGAAGTCTTCATGGGCACCACTACTAATCCAGATTCTCTAAGGTGGAAACACACAGAGGATGGCATTCTCACAGTGAATAGACTCTACAAGAAGGAAAACAACTCAGTACAGGGGGAAGTATCAAAGCTCTGGAAACCCCTATGGAAGATTCAGGTTCCTACTAGAGTGAAATGTTTTACTTGGCTAGTGGTCAGAATGGCATGTCTCACTCAAGAAGTTCTCCAGAAGAAGTTCTCCAGAAGAAGGGAAGGACACTAGTTCCTAGATGTTTTTTATGCAATGAAATTGGGAAAACAAATAACCACTTATTTCTACACTGCAAATTTGCTGCTCAACTTTGGCATTTGTTCTTCACCCTCACTAAATTGGAATGGACAATGCCTGAGCACACAACTGATTTGTTAAGTTGTTGGATCAGAAGTGGTGGAGGATGATACCCTCCTGCATTTGGTGGTCAGTATGGACAGAAAGAAATGAGAGATGTTTCGAAGACAAAATCAGGTCCATTAATGATGTAAAATGGAATTGTCTTGTCACGCTATTTTTTTGGTGCAAGGAGAATTGTATAGAGGACGTAGATGAATTTGTAGATTTCTTAGGAGCATTGTAATTCTAAACTCTAAGTTCTCTTTTGTAACTATTTTTTCAGGTGTCCAGCATCCTTTACTGCCGAGGGAGGAATATAACAGTACCATTTTTCAAAAAAATAATGTAAAACACCTTTCTGAGTCCAATTATCAAACCATATACTAGCATGACCAGATTGAGGTTCCCGCCATATCTCTTGATCAAAATATTCTCTGGCCATTAACATATATTTCCATGTTTGAGAACCCCCTCTCCATTCAACAACTTGAGGTCTATGTCTCTGACAGTACTTAACCCATATGAAATTAGTCCATATAGACTTTTGAGTTCTAAATTTCCACCATAGCTTTGCAAATAAAGCTTTAGAAACATCAAATAGAGATCTAAACCAAAGACCACATTCCTCTTTTGGTAAACAAATATCAAGCAATGAAACCCAATGTTTATTTCTCCCAACTTCCTTTAAATTCCATACAAATTTAGCAAACAGTCTATGTAGATCATAAATCACACATTTTGGTGGCATAAGAGCAGATAACTGATAAATTAAAATGCTTTGTAACACATTATTAATCAACACAAGATAACTGATAAATTAAAATGCTTTGTAACACATTATTAATCAACACAACCTTACCTCCAAAAGATTGAAGTTTTCTTTTCCATAGTTGAAGCATATTCTAAACCTTTTTTAGTAATTTTGAGAAGTGAATCTTCCTTTTCCTACCGTGTCCTAGTAGACATCCAAGATAATGTATAGGAAATTTAGCTTTAGGAAAACGTATAACTTCTTCCACCATTTGAGAGTGTGTGTGCAACCTTATTATGAAGAAAAAAGGCACTTTTGTCCCAGTTAATCTTCTAACTAGATTGATCTTCATAATCCCCAAGAATTTTCATGATTAACTCTAATGAAAACTTGTCAATGGAAGCAAAATTGATAGTATCATCTGCACATGCATGATGATTAATCTGATCACTCCATTTAGGAAGGCCAAAACCCATTAAACCATTGTAGGAAAATAAAATGTTAAGTGCTCTACTCAGTACTTCAGCAGTCATAATCAATAAAGTAGGAGACAGAGGATCCCCTTGCTTCTTCACTCCTCTGGAGGAATCAATGAATTCTTGTGATTGCCCATTTATCAAAATGGAATACCAGTTATTAGCCAAAATCCTCCAAATCATTTCAGTAATAGTACTAGAAAACCCATGTTCTCCAGAACTCTAATGATAAATCTCCACTCCACCCTATCATAAGCTTTAGCCATGTCAAGCTTGATTACCACATTTGCAGTCTTGCTCCTTATCCTAATATTAGTAATTATTTCTTGAGCAAGCAACACATTTTCAGTAATGTTTCTTCCTTTAACAAAACCAGACTGATTTTGTGAAATGAGCTTAGGCAAAAATCCTTTAATTATGTCATGAATAAGTCTAGAGATAATCTTATTCAGGAAATTACTCAAACTAATAGGTCTTAAATCAGAAAATGAAGCAATTTTTCTTTCTTTGGAAGTAATAGCATGTTTGGGATTGCTTATTTCCCCAAATAAGTACTTATTTTGAAGAAAAAATACTTTTTTTTAAAAAAAGAGGGTGTTTGGTAAACTTTCAAAAGTGCTTTTAAAAATAAGTAGAAACAGTTTTTCTGCTTCTGGGAAGAAGCAAAAAATTTCTGCTTCTAAAAAAAGCAGAAGCAGAAAATTATTTTTTTATGACAGAATTATCTCTATCACACAAATATATATATATATATATATATATATATATATATATATATATATATATTTCTTTCTTGTCTAGGAGATAATTCGATTCTTTTTAATTGATTTATTAGTTCGTCTATCTCAGTATTTTTATTTGGTTCTTTATCTTCTTTATTTTTTATTAAGATATCTATCTTTCTGTGTAGTTCAGGTAATTTTGGTTCTTCAGCTGATTTTTTAATTTCTTTTCCTTTTATTATGGTATCTAATTTAGCATGTAAATCTATTAATAATGCTATTATAGTATTATTTTGTTTTACAATTGTTTTTTCTGACTGACCTATCGGTAGGTGTAAAGAAAATCTTTCTGGTTCGGTATGAAATATTTTTGAAGTTTCTAAAGCTTTTTTATAGTTTATATCTTCTATATTCATGAAAGAGAAATTTCTTCTAGCCTTTGTGTTAATATTTTTAACTTAGTTATATCAGTTTGTATAATTTGTAATTTCTCTTCTATTTTAGTTATTGATAGAAATGTTTTGTTTTCTATTTCTTTAGGTTTTTCTATTATATTCTTTATTAATTTTTCGATTTCTATTTTTGTAGGTATTTTTTCTAGATTGGAATTATTATTCAAATATTGTATCTTTTTATTTATTTCTGATTCTTGGATTTTTAG
Source organism: Capsicum pubescens (assembly GCA_030864215.1). NCBI lineage: Eukaryota > Viridiplantae > Streptophyta > Magnoliopsida > Solanales > Solanaceae > Capsicum > Capsicum pubescens. The sequence continues at coordinate 214,418,469 of CM061548.1, forward strand.
ATAATCTAAATTTTGTTCTAGTTTTTCTAATATCTTCTTTTGCTTATTTTGAGTTATTTCTTGTTCTTCTAAGAATCTTATTATAATGTTATCATTTTCTTGGATCTTTTCACTAAGGTTTATTATTATATCAATCAACGTGTTATATTGTTTATCTTCTGAATGCAATATATGTTCTCCTTAACTAAAATTACACTTTAAAGTAATATTATCTTTTAATTTTCTATATTTCTTTTCAGGTTGATAACGAAGATCTAAGTACTCAAGGTGTTTTAATGAATCTATTTTGTTAGCCTAAATGATTTAGATTAAGATACTTTTTACTTAGCTTTGTTTGATATTTTAATCTACTATTAGTATAAGTTATATCTAATTCTACTTCTTGTATATTTTCTATTAACCTAGATTGTTCGTTAATTAAAGCTTTTTTATAATATTTTGAGGTTATGATAATTATTTCGTCTGTTTCTTTGAAGTTTAGAATATCTATTTCTAGGTTTCTTATTTCTCTATTTAACAAATCTTGTCTTTCTTTAAATTGTTTCAAAATTTTTACAAGTTGATGTTTATAAGTAAATTCTCTATAATATTGTCGTTGAATTTCTCTAATATATTCAATGTATCTTATAGGCATTTGTTATCCTAATTGATAAGATTTTTTACTAATTCGTTCTTTAAGCCACTTTATTCCTGTACTATTATTTTCTAAATCTCTATCACAACCTTGTATTTTCCAATTTAACGCACTTACTAATCTATCACTGGTCTAGTTGTATTATATAATTTATATAATCTATTTGCTTCTAGTAACTTCTTTCTACTTTCTTCTAAGTTATGTTTTCTAGTTATAATATTATCTATTTTTCTAATTTCTCTATATAAATAGAAATAACTACACCTTATATCTTGGAAAGATCTATGTCTTTTCATACAAAAAATTTTTAAGAAACAAAATTTTGCGAGTTAATAGGTAATGTACCCAAAACCTTCTCGCTCTGATACCAATAAAATATACACTTAGATAAAATATAGGATGTTTCAATTTATACAGAATGACAGTTTTTTGGTTGGTTAATGCAAATATGTTGTAAAATCCTACTTAGTACTCTCTCTCTCCTATAGTTTCTTCATAAGTTCTTTTAGCCTATATTTTCCCCATTTTTACCTTTTTTTTTTTTTTTTAATCTTATCTTACCTTGTTCATCTCTCTCTTTTAACTTATATTCTTAATAGCTTCTTCTTTAACCACACCCCGGAATAGTCACCTGGCTATTAACATTTGTCTTGTTGTCTATTCAGCAGACCTGACGGACTTTCAAAGCCAGAATTTCTAGGAATTTACAGGTTAATACATCGTTGCTATTAAAAGGTTAAAAGATTAACCATATACTAAGGGTAATAAGGATTTACATAAATTTACATGTTATGCAAAAAGAAAAAACTTCATAAATATAAATATTTTTTGTGGAAAAAATATAGTGTAAATAAGAACTTACATGAAGTAAATGGGGGAGAGGTTTCCCTTTCGGGAACCCCCTTACGATTGAATTGAAACTTGAAAACTTTTATTCAAACTATGTCTCTTAATATTATACAACTTGGTTTATACAAAGGGTAGATAGATGGTTTTTGAGAAAGGTTTTACACATTTAGAGGGAAGAGGAATATGTTGTGTTTGGTTTTTTCCTTCCTTTTCATTCTTGCCTTCTACTACTAAGTCTTAAGCCTTTTATAGGCAAATTTTTAGAAAAAAGAGTGGATATAAAAACGACTACGTGGCCTGGACATATGTGGCCGATACTTAAAGATAAAAGATAAGACAAAATCTTATTAATGCTTAGCCGGGTGCTCATTGGGCCCCATCGTCATATGCATTATTGTTTCTTTCTTGACTCAGTCAGACACATGCTTCACAGTTTTTCTTTCTTTTTAGAAAGTAATGATAAAGGAAACACCATTCTGATACTGATACTGACTCGATTATTACAAGACACAAAGTGGGCATCCCCACCTGTCAATCTTATCTCTTACTATAAGTAGCTTGTCTTTATTCTCTTGTCTTCTTCTGGACTAAGTATCCAAATTGTGCAGGGCGATCGAATCGAAACTCATTCCTGAGTCATCGTCTTCGTAAGGGTCCTGAGCATCTTGGAAATGAGTAAATTCATTGCCTTCATTAATATCTTCATCATTTATTTCTGGGACTAATCTGTCTGTACTGGTACTAGGCTGTTCATCAATATGCTTATCTTGTGTCTGTTGGCTGAAGAATTTATCCAAAGTCTGTTTAATTATAGTCTCTATAGTTTCACTTTTCTTTATGGAGATTAGAGTTTTCTTTGAGGTCTTGTTGCCTGATTTATTATTCTACGTCTTGATGAAGAACAATTTTCATCTTCACTTTTTGGCAAAGTGACAGCCATCAACGGGTTTGACTTGTCTTTACCGGTTACCGTTTGAACCGGACTAGCTGTACCAATATCCGGTACAGTGGATTTCTGAGCATTTAGAGGGAAGTGCACACCCTTCTCATCTATTTTTTGAGGAGATGGAGAACTCTGAGTCTGTTTATTTGTCCTACTTGTATTTGTCTGATGATCGAGTCTTGCTTCCAATATTTGTATCTGTTTTATCAGTCTGGTGTTTTCCATAAGAAGAGATTCCTTTTGAGCATTGAGCTTTTTGAAATTCTCCGTCATAGAAGAACAATGGTCACATAAAATAACTTTTTTTGTGTCTCTCTGTATATTGTATTGAGGTATTTGATCTGAATTTTGTCTGAGTGAAGGTGATATATAATAATTTGGTCCTAAGTATCCTTTAGCATGATTTGTTGCTTCAGTGAAATCATTAAAACCTTTAAAAAATAGGGCTTTAAAATCTTGTATTGACTCTAATACCTCTATCCATGTTTGAAAAATGCCATTAGTTTTACCATGAATAACTACATAATATTTAAACTTTGGCTTGCTTTTTTCTGCCATATATTGACATGGAGAATTCTTTGCTACCATAAAATGATTACGATTTTGTTTATTCTAAGATATCCAAAGGTTATCTATTAAACACTTTTGGGATCTATCTAGAATGTAGTCTGGTCTTATTCTGAATGACATATTATTCTCAGGATAAGCAACTAAATTAAATGGTCCAAAGTGAATTCTTTCCATTGCTTCTAGGGAGTCTAATGGTCTAAAATTTAAATTACCTAATACTGTCTGTTGATATGAGTTTGAAGGAGAAGCTATGCCTTTGCCTTTATCTGCAGGAGGCTGAGGCTGTCCTGTTGGTTTCATGCTGAAAATAAATAAGTTGAATTAAAACTTAACTTATTTATTTATTTATTCCTAATTGTAATCTACTTAACTGATCTGCTAAATTATTTTCTTTACCTTTTATATGTTCAAATATAATATTTTTATAAATAGATATCGTATCTAGAAAATTCAGCCATCTTCTTCTACTGCTAGTTTTATTGTTTATCTTTTGATGGAATTTAACAATAGCTTCACAATCTGTTCTAACTAAAATTTCTTCTTTATTTAGAATATGTAACTTAAAACTATTTAAACCATATATTATTGCTAATACTTCTAAGTCTATAGAACTCTTGTTTCCCTTTTCTTTATATGCTCCACTCTGGTAGCCGCATATTTGTTCTTCGTTTTTATTACTATATTTATTAGGTCGTGCTTTTAGAATAGCTCCCCATCCTAAATCACTTCCGTCTGTTTGAATAATTAAATAATCTGATTCTAATGGTATTTTTAAGTCTGAAATATTTTTAACTTTTTCTTTTATCTTTTGAACTAATTTTATATCTTCTATATTAAAGCTTTTTTGTCCCTTGCTTTCTGTCTTTGCATATAATGGTCCTGCTATTTTTCCTAAATCTTGGATAAAATTTCTTGTGTAGTTTACTAATTCTAAATTTTTTTGTAAATCTTTAGTTTTTTCTAATTTATCGGGCATCTCTAATACTTTTTTAGCTATGTGTGGTTGGAGGTTTACTCTTCCTTCTCCTAATGTTATGCCTAAGAAATTGATATAAGTCTTACATAATTTCATTTTCTTTTTACTTATGATTATACCATGTTTAACAAATAATCTAAATACTATTTGTAAGTGTCCTAAGTGTTCTTGCATATTTTGACTAAACACTAGAATATCATCTACATATACTAATACAAAATGTTTATATTCTCCAAATATATCATTCATTTTTCTTTGAAAAATGGGTGGAGCTGTCTTTAAACCAATCGACATGACTAATCATTCAAAATGTTCTGCTGGATATGTGAATGCAGTCCATTCTATGTTGTCTGGGTGCATTTTGACTTGCCAGTATCCTGATTTGCAGTCAAATTTGCTATATATTTTCTTATTTTGTATTCTATTGATTAACTTACTTTTATCTGGTAGTTAATATGCATCTGTTCTAGTATTGTCATTTAATCTTTTATAGTTAATTACCATGCGAGCTTTACCTCTTATTTGTTCACTATGATTTCTTACCATAAAAGCAGCCGATCTATGTCTAGCAGTAGATCTTTTTATTACTTCTAATTTTAGAAGTTTTTTAATTTGTATATCAAATTCTTTAGTATCTTCATTATTAGCTTCTATAGGTGCAGTTTTTATAGTGTATTCCGAATTAACTATGTCTAATTTACACATTATCTCATTAGCATTCCAATGAGCTAATGGTCTTTCTTCGATTATTTCCATTTTATCTAATATAGATATTATGTTGTCTAAATCTTTTGGACTATTTATCATTCCTATTTTATTTATTTCTTTTTTAAAGTTATAAAACTGGGTTTCTACATTTATTAAAGTATAATCTTTTTCTATATTCTCTAAGTATTCATATTCTTCTATATTTATTAACGTATACTCTTCTATACATTCTTTTAACTCTTTTTCCTCTTCGTTAATTTTACAACTATTATCTGTACATTTATCACAGCATAGCTGAGGATCTGGCTGAGAATCTTTCTGTGTTTTAAGTTTTCTATATACTGTAGGTAATCTTGAAGTTATTACTGGAGTATATGTGAGGTTTTTGAATAACATTATACCATCTCTAGTTATAAGGCAACCTCCCCTGTTGTATATACAAAATTTTAATGCTATCACAAAGCCTGTTCCAATATTTAAATCTCTTACTAATACTTGATTAATATTATAAGTAGGTTCGTAATATTTATTACATGTGTTTAAGAAACTTATTTGAACTTTCTCTATATAGTGATGATAAATATTTCTGGATCCATCCATCTGCATTGCTGTAATTGGTGTTTTATATGTTCTTAATATATTTTCTGGTATTATTTCTTTATTTATTATACAACTAGTACATCCTGGATCTATTAGAGCTAATGTTTCTATTTCTATATTTTTAATTTTTATTTTTACTAATACTTTTACCGTAGAAAAGTCTTTTTTTTTCGTTGCATATTAGGCCACTATTATTTTCTTTGTTCATAAGCTCTGTTTCTATTTGTTCTAAATGTTCCATTTTTTGTGTATTATTTTCATTTTCATATTGTTTAGCTTTTTCTTTTTCTAATGTATTTATTCTGTGTTCTAGCTCATTTAATCTAGCCTCCATAGTTGCTATTCTTAGATTCGTGATTTGATTAGTTGTATATCTTTGTTCATTATTTACGTTTGATTCTATTTTTATTTTTAAGGCAGTTTCTATACAATTTATACAGGCTTCCATGTAACATTTTCTACATTTAGCTCGGTATTCCTTACTAGGATACCATCTACAAATTTGACATCTATTACTATCTATTCCTTTATTTTTTTGAAACTCATGGGTACATTCTTCTGTGACATTCATTAAGTTATTTATTACTAAACTATTTAAGTCTAACTCATCTATTTCTTGTCCTATTTCATTTATCAGGTTATCTTCTTCAGAGTCTGATGAGTCTGTTTTGTTATTTTCATTTAATTCGAAACTTACTATAGAATATATGCTTTCTGTATCTGACATATATTCGTCTACATTTAATAATGTTTCTTGAAAATCTTCTATTAACTGAGAGTTTCTAGTTCTGCTATTGTTTCTTTTAGGGCATATATTTGCTAAATGATCTGGACTTCCACATGTATAACATTCTAGTTTATTTCTATAATTTCTATATTTCCTAACATGTCTATCTCTATTTAAATAAGGTTTCTTTGCTTGTGATTTTCTTAAAAAATATCTTTTACGAGTGTATGGTTTTTTGTTGTAATTATTGTAATTCGTTTTATATCTTCTCGGTTTTCTTTGGTTATTATCATAATTCTGGGTGGTATATATTATTGATTTACAAAAATTCATTTCATTTCTTTTTAACTGTTTTTGTATTTGTATATTTGTACATTTCTCTGTTAATATATCCATTACATGTTGTATTCTTTGTCCTATAGTCCATCTAGCATTTGGGTATTGAATTACTCCATCTCTTTTATACCATTTTTCTTCTATTTCTCTTCCTAATGGTCCTGGTAATTTATTAAATAATTTCTTTCCTAATTCCTCATTAAAAGTATTACCACTAGTTGTACAATAATAAAAATAATCTTTTAAAAAGTTTTTTATATGCATCCAATGTGAGATGCTTAATTGTTCTAATTTTATTAATGCGTCTTTTTGTAATGTTATTAGACCACTATTTGGGTCTTTTCCTGTTGATAAATTCTGTATTTTATTTGTAAAATTATAAGGGTTTGGTCCCATTGATATTAAAACTTGAAAATCTTGTGGGCAATTAGATTTGAATCCTTCCCATGTAGCTTTTGCTGACTCTCCTAAATTAGTATTCCGTGTCTCGAGCTGGGGGTCTATCGGAAACAACCTTTCTACTTCTTTAGAGGTAGAGGTATGGACTGCGTACATCTTACCCTCCCCAGACCTCACTATGTGGGAATACACTGGGTTTGTTGTTGTTGTGTTTCTACATCTATTTCTGTATAATATCTTAAATACTTTGCTACTATTATTCCTTTCCATAGATCTATTACAGTATCCCACATTTGTGGATCATGAGCTGCTATATTTAAAATTTTTCCTTTACTACCTCCTTCTTGGAGTTTAATTTGTTCTTCTATTGACATTCTTTTTCCAGCTGGTCTTATATTTTCTCCTTTAATTTTTTGGTCTGAATTTATCCTAATTGCTGGTCTTCAAGGTATATTTCCTGTGCTATAACTTATTGGTTGAACATTAGGGTTAGTTGGCTGGAAAGGACTAGCACTTGTAGAGCTTGTTGCTTCTACTTCTGCTAATTCTTTGTAGCTTATTATAGACATTGTGTCTTCACTTCTCTTTTCTGAGTTAGTATCATTAATATTTTCTGATTGATACGTCTTATATTCTAAATTATCATTTCTCTCTAAGCATGTTTTGAAATGTTTTATACATTTTTTTATATCCATGTTATTTTTTTTATATCCTTTACATTTAAAAATCCTATTTTTATTTTCTTCATGCAACATTAGTGCTTGTTCTATCGCATAATCTACTTCATATCCTTCTTGTAATATTTCTACATTCATTAATTCTTGTTCTATTTCTATAGTACTCTCTGTTTCATTATCATCTAATGATCTTTGATTTGTGTAATTATAGTCTGTGAATCTAACAGATGATTGTTAACATATCTTACAAGTTTGATTAACGTTTTATTTTTAAAATTTTACATTTCATATTTAAATCATAATTCTTTATGATTTGTATATTTTTATTTTATTTTCACTCATTTTCTTTAAATAAATTTGAAAATATCATTGATGATGATGACTAAAGAATATATAAGTTATTTTATTATTATTAATGATAACAATTGACAAATGAATCACGTTACAAGATTGTACTTTGACATCACATAAATTTTTTCTCGAATATTTAATTTTCAATAAATAATTCATGAAAAGTGACATATTTGTTAAAATATAGTATATATATATATATATGATGACTGCTTATTCGTAGTAAATTTTGACACCGTAAAAATATATTAAAAAAAGATAACAAATAATAGATAGAATTTTATTTTAAATATTTGTCATCAGGTAGTATACGTATATGAATTTGGCTACTTAATTTTAGAATTGAAATGGTAAAGACATATCCAAAAGAAAAGGTAAAAAATAACAAATATTATATCATTTAGATATTTGTAAACATGAATTTAGTGTTTGCTAAATTTTAGTAAATTTGACAAAGTAAAATGAATCCAAAAAATAAGGTAACAAAAAGAAGATAGATTCTAATTAAATATTTATTTGACTTTTTTTTCAAACCTTCTATTCATTCAACGAGTTTAGCTTATTGCACATCTTCTCCTTCATCTATAAATACAAATAATATTTCTCATTTATACATATATTTTACTGCTCTCCAAAATATAAAGTCATCTCTATTATTAATAAGTTATTTTTTGAATCAAAATTGCTTTCTCATTTGAAGGTATGTTTTTTTAATAATTATCATGATATAATTAAATTTTTTATGTGCATACATATAATAGCATATGTGATAATATCGTTGTTTGTGAAATTCTTTGATTTTGTTAAGTTTTTATTTTGACAATAATATTTTTATTTCACTATTTAGTGTAATGTTATTATTATTAATCATATATCTCTAATGCATAGAAAATGAGTAATGTTGGAAATTTTTGTGATGTATGAAGGGCCAATTATTTTTGTCGTTAATTTTTTCATATGTAGTTATTTAATTTATGAAATAACTTTTATATTCATTTTTGTTTGATGTTTTAAGTAATATTTAAATTATTTAAGTAATATATCACTATTTAATTTTTTTAATGTATTTATGTATATAAATATTGATTGAAAATTTTAGAGTACGTACTTTTTAATTAAATAAAAAAATTTAATTAAAAATATTATAATAGATATTTAAAATAATTTTTCTCTATAAATTGATTTTAGTAATAAAAGTCTATTGATAGATGTCCTTTTTGGTCATTTGTCTCAAAAAAGTACTTTTTGAAAAAGATTATCCAAACATAATTTGATTATGGAAAACACTTTTCGAATGAATTTACCAAATACAAACTGCTTTTTTTAAAAATATTTTTTTGAAAAGCCATTTTATAAAAATACTTCTCAAATAAGCAGTTTTGCAACAGCAATCCCAAAGGGGCGTAAGACCAAGTTGGTATGAGTAATAGACTTTGGTAATATTCTTTCATAAAAAAAGCCCTCACTACCTTCCATACATCATCTCCAACAATGTCCCAGCAAAATTGGAAAAATAACCTATAAAACCATCTGGCCCACAAGAATTGTCCCCATTCAGCTAAATACCACCTTCTTAACTTCCTCTAAAAATGGTTGTTTCTTTAAAAACTCATTTTCTTCCTCAGTGATTAATTTAGGGATTAAATTAATCAACAAGAAATCCTCAGAATTATTATCAGAAGAGAATTGATGTTGATAAAAGTCTATTGCTTCTGCATCTACCTAAAACCCGTCGTCAGCCCAAGAACCATCTGCTCTTTGAATTCTATTAATCTCTAACCTCTTTCTTCTACCATTGACCAAACTATGAAAAAAATTGTATTCCTATTTCCTTCTGAAAACCACTGAGTACCAGCTTTCTATCTCTAATATTCTTCCTCATAATAAATATATTGCCGCGACTCTGCTGTTCCCTTTGCAAGATCATTCTATTGGTAGCAGAAGGAGTTTCTTCAAACAACTGTTTTTTAACTCTTACAATATCTTCCCCCCTAATCTTGAACTGTTTAAAGACATCTCCAAATTCAAGTCTGCTCCATTTTGATAAAGCCTTTTTGGTTTTCTTCATTTTCTGTTTCAAAATTATAAATATATCCTCACATTCTGCTGGATGCATTGGGACCCAACTCTGTCTAACTACATCTTTGAAACGTTCTTTCTCAGTCCAAAACTTCGAAACCCTGAAAGATTTATGAATATGCTGTTGATAATCTCCACACATTAGCAGTAAAGGATCATGGTCTGAACCTGTTCTAGCTAAATGTTCCATCTCAACACAACCCATACCTCCCAGAAAGTCTTGATTCACAACAATTCGATCCAATCTCTTAAAAATGCATTGATCATTAGCCCTACCATACCATTCCACCAGGTGAAAGGAATCCCTTTGAAGTTTATTCCACTAATTCAAAAGAATTAATACAAAAAGCAAAATCCTCATACTCATTAGGATACACAGAAAGTCCCCCAATCCTCTCTTCCTCATTCATGATAACATTAAAATCCCCTCCCACCGTCCAAGGATCATTAATATTATGATACAAAGGATAAATATCCTCCCATAGTACTAGCCTTTCAACCTCATCATATTTAGCATAAACATCAGTAGTTACTACCTGAGACCCATCTTGACAAGACAACAAACAAGTTAATTACTGTTTAGAATCTGATAAAACAGTCACCTGAATATCAACAACAACAACAAACCCAGTATATTCCCATATAGTGGGGTCTGGGGAGGGTAGAATGTACGCAGTCCATACCACTACATTCGAAGAAGTAGAGAGGCTGTTTTTGATAGACCCCCGGCTCAAGATAAAGGATCAAGACCTTAGGGTGTGTTTGGTATGATGGAAAATGTTTTCCTATTTTCCTTTGTTTGGTTGCAACAAAATGTTTGGAAAACATTTTCCATAACAACTCATTTTCCTCAATTTGAGGGAAAATGACTTCCCTCATGGGCCAAGGGAAGTCATTTTCCAGAAAATGACAAATGTGACTTATGATCCCATCCCCATCCCAACAACACTCATAATCACATGACTCAAAAAATTCACATTTCTCAAATATTTACATTACTCGAAAATATTTTTCACTGTGCTTTGCTTCAATTTTTCAATGCTTGAAATAAAAATAGTGAAGCCCGATTTTTTTCCATTTTCAATGTTCGTTGAATGTATTGTTATTTTCATATACATAGAGAAAGACTTACCTATGTTACTTTTGCTAATTGCATATTTCATTTTGTCATCGATGTAACATGTTTCACGAGGTTGAATAAGCTTGTCGTTCCATTATATTTCTATTGATTGTAGTATCTTGAGATTGTCCTGACAAAATATTAAAAAGTGTCTCCTATATTTGCTAATTAATAGTTGCTTAAATTTAGTGATTGTAATATTTTAGTATTCGATATTGATATTATTTGTTATGCTTAAATTAGTTCTTACAAATTGTTGAATTGTTAGAGGCACTGATATACTAGTTAACAGTTAATAGTATTTTCTAAAAGAATATTTTTTCACTCACCATCAAATACTAGAAAATATTTTTCTAAAAAATAGTCTCTACTCACCAACCAAACACCATAAAATATTTTTCGAAAAATATTTTCCACTCACCAACCAAACATGAGAAAATAAGTAGAAAACCAACTTATTTTCCAGGAAAACATTTTCCAAGAAAACATTTTCCATCGTACTAAACACACCCTTAGTCAAACATCGCAAGCATACAACATGATAAAATAAAAATCCAAATCTTAGTCACCTGAATATGATCTTAGATAAAAATCCAAATCTTACCACTTATGTTATAATTTGCATAATTCATACCCGATCTTCTTTTGTATTTCTGAATATATTTAGCCTTTTGGAAAAGTTCCATCAATGCAATCACCATAAAATTATGATGTTTATGAAGTATTTGAGCTCTGAGAAAAGCATGTTAAGTTCTAACTTATCTGATGTTCCAGAATAATGCGTTTAACTTTATTTCTTATATGTTTTACCCCCTCTTCTAGCACTACTTGTTATCTCTACCCTTTTTGCCTTTTGTAATTGCCTCAAGTAATAATCCTGCATCCTTCATTATTTGATTGAAATTTTCTTGATTATCTGCCTCTTCTTTATCTTCGATAAATGGTTCAATATTATGTGCCTTTTCTGATCCTATGTCTTCAGTTACTTGATGAGAAACCAGTTCATGCATAGTCTTGTTATGAGAACTCCTCTTTGCTGACATTGCCACTATGGTTCTCCTTTCAGATACTGATTCTAGCCCTTCCACTGTGGTTATGGTACCTTTGTAGCTTGATTCATCCACTTGAAGTGCCTTCTCATATGTTGCTTGATTAAGAAATAATTGCATGTTCTGATGATGTATGTCTACATGTTAGTTCCCCTCCTTATTACCTACTATTTCTACTGCATGACTTGTTGAAGCTATTTTATTACTGCTGCAAATCTGTTTTCCTTCTACTTGGAGTGATTCCCCAGAGCTTTATTGATCAACAGGAACTTTCTCTTCCTTATTCCCACCAATCTCTGCATATTCTATATTATCTTTTTGCATCCTCGGGACTTCTACCTTGCTGTTGTTGTTCTGCAAAAGTTTACAACTATCCCTTATCTCCTTACCTTTGTTCAAATCTGTTGATCCTTATTGCTGATAAATTATTTCAGCATGCTCCTTTATGAATACATTATTGTTCTGTGGAACCTGTGGATCTTCAACTGTATCCTTACTATCATATTTTGTATTATCATGTTTTTTGCTAATATTATCAATTTTCAGCACTCCTTTCTCTGAAGCATCCCCCTTCTCAGCCATGCATTCATCTCTGGAAGTGTGACTATCACTTTGTTGTCGTCCAACATTCCCCTACTTCATATGAGTAATACTACTTTCCTCCTCAACTTGTTGAAGAATATCAAAAGAATTCTTGGTATTGACATCATCATTATCCTTACTTCCTTCTGACCTTTCTTCTTTATTCACCTCTTCTGCAGAATTTAAAAACTTATTTGTTCCTTTCTAAATCTTGAATCTTCTGTTTTTAGGGTTCCATTTTGCAAGAATCACTCTTCCATTGACATATCTCTATCTCCTTTGAACTGGTGTGTCTTTATTTCCATGATCTTTTTTTCATGATTTACTCCCCCTGCATCATATTCATGTTCTTTATTCTTCAATTCAGGATGTAAGCTTCGACATTCAACCTTGTCATGTCCTTATAGCTTATAGGTAAAACAATATTTAGGAAGCATATCATACTGAATTTTGATTTTTTGGATCCTAGCCTCCTTAGTATTACGGTTAATCTCTTCAATTTCTACATTATCAGGTAATTTGGCTACCAAGTCTACTTGCACTTTCACCCTGGCGTCTTATTTATTGTAGCCATATCCAGCTGGCTAGGTTTCCCTACTGCTGCTGGTAGTGAAAACAAAGATTCCTTCACAAAGAAGGTATGGAAAAGATCCGGGAAAGAGATCCATGTAATCACCTGCGTAGTCTCCACCTTTGGATCAAAATTTTTGACATAAATAAAAGGTCTCATCTGATATGCTAAACCATTTTTTGTTGTGATGTAATATACAGTTTTTGACGTCATATTAATAAAATCTTCCTTGAGATCAAAGCACATTAATATGTGTCTCTTACACAGTAAACCAATTTTACAGCCTTCTTTTATTTTGCATTGCTTTGGAATTTGCATTCTCAATTCTTCTTTGTCACGAAAACTTTTCAATGACAGCATGTTGAAGATCTTCAATAACATTCATTTTCTTGACTTCCTCCTCCGTCCATGTAATCCTTGAAACACCATCAATATATTCTACAAGCTTAATATCAATATGATCCATATAGTGTTTCTTTCCTCGAGTTACATTAGTAGTATGTTTAAGTAAATTAACATATTGAACATTCAGAACACAAACATCACCATTGCTATTAACATTCTTCACTACGTTAGCCAAAACAATATCAACGTCTATCCCAACAATATTTTTCCTAGATTGCGGATGATAGAGTTCAGGAAAATCTTTAGGACAAGTATAAGCAGTTATCACCTTTCCCTCCTTTCCCTGGCCAGCCTCCGGTGGCTGACTAGTGGTCGGCATTATAATTCCAGCAAAAATTTTAGGGTTTAGTCGTAGGGTTTAGTCCATACCCTCGAAGCAAAACAAAGTTATATTGATTTTTGTAACCTATTTTGTAGATTATTATTATTAATTCATATTTTATTTGATTGTTTTTTCATATCTATCAATATATATATAGAGAGAGAGAGATGAAATAAATATGAATATATATATATATGGATACCAATATTTTAGACAAGATATTTCAATAAAAATAGTAAAAAGATATTTATGTTTTTAGGTGATTTATGTGCGGATAATTTAGAGTTTTTTAAATAAATATGTTGTAAATCTTACTCAGTACTCCCTCTTCCCTATTGTTTCTTCGTGTTTTTAGTTCTTTTAGCCTATTTTTCCCCAAATTTGATATATATATATTTTGTAATTAATTTACCCTGTTCATCTCTTTCTCTTAGCCTATGTTCTTAATAACTTACTTCTTTAGCCACACCCCGGAACATTCATCTGGCAACTAACACTCGTCCTTTCGTCTATTCTGCAGACATGACGGACTTTCAAGGTCAGAATTCCTAGGAATTTACAAGCTAATTCATCGTTGTTGTTAGGAAACTAAGAAACTAACCATATACTAAGGGTCAATTTTAAGTAAATAATTTACATGATTGATATTAAATTTATAAAAACTTAATAACATATGAAAACATATTTTTTGATGGGGAAATAAGCATGGATAAGAACTTACATGAAGTAACTTGGAAAGAGGTTTCCCTTTCGAAAATCCCCTAAGAGCTTCAGAAAAAACGGAAAAATAATTGATCCCAATACTTAGTAATACAAACTTGAATTTATACAAAGAGGAGAGGTAGGTTGAAGGAAGGTTTATACATTCGAGGGAGAGATTGGTTGAGGAGAGGATTTTTATTCTAAGAATTTTCTTTCTAGGTTTCATTCTGTCTTTCTACTGAATATCTTAAGCCTTATATAGACTCAAAGAAAGAAAAAAGAGTGATCTTAACACATTCTACGTGGCCTTCAAACAAATGGTCGACACTTAAAGATAAAAAGCTTAAAAAAGAATCTAATAATGCAAGTCGGGTGCTCATTGGGCCCCATCGTCACATGCATTACTATTTTCTTTTTGACTTTTAGAGACGCGTGCTTCTACAGTTTTTCCCTTCTTTGGAGGGTAATGATAAAAGAAACACTCTATTATTTGTACAGGACACAAAGTGGGCATCCCCACCTGACAAACCTTATCTCTTAGTTGTTTTTTTCATGTTTGATTGTTTATTCTTTCACGTCTCTACTCTTTTCTTCATATGTCTGATTATCTTCTGTTGCTATCTATTTTGTGTCCAAATTTTGCAGGGCAATGGAGTCAAAGCTCATTCCTGAGTTATCGTCTTCATTCGGATCCTGTGCATCTTGGAGATAGGCTAAACTATTTTGATACTCGTCTTTTTCTTCGTCTAATCTCGGAGTATTGTTAGTTGTATTACTTATATCTGGAACTACTCTGTTTGTACTTGCATTGGCTCTATCAATATGTTTGTCTTGACCTTGGTTACTAAAAAACCTTTCTAGTGTCTGTTGTAATATGGTCTCAATTTTCTCTTTTTTCTTTTTAGAAATCAAAGTCTTCTTTAATTTATTATTAACAGTAGTAGGAGGTTTTTGTCTAGATGAAGAACCAACTTCATCTTCATTTTTGGGCAAAATGAAAGCCATTAACGGATTTGACTTGTCTTTACCAGTTACCGTTTGACTGGAATAGCTGTATCAACATTCGGTAGAGTGGATTTTTTAGCATTCAGAAGGGAATGAACACCCTTCTCATCCATTTTTCTTGGAGATAGAGAACTCTGTGTCTGTGTACTTGCGTTTGTATTCCTTATCTGATACTTACTGAGCTTGTCTTGGAGAGTCTGTACTTGCTTCATTAATTTAGAATTTTCTGTGATAAGGGCCTCCTTTTGAAGATTCAATCTTTTGAACGCTTCGATCATTGAGGTGCAGTGATCACAAAAAATTATTTTTTCGGTATTTTTTTGGATATTATATTGAGGTGTCTGGTTAGGATTATGTCTAAGGGATGGAGATATATAAAAATTTGGTCCTAAATGTCCTCTAGCATAATCTGAGGCTTCAGAAAATCATTAAAACCCTTATAAAGAAGGGATCTCATACCATTTACAGAATCCATTACTTCTAACCGTGTTTGAAAAATTTCATTTGTTCTACCATGTATGACTACATAATATTTAAATCTAGGATTACTTTTGTCTAACATATATTGACATAATGCATTCATGGATGCTAAAAAATATTTATGGTCTGATTTATTAAAGGCTATCCATAGATTGGCTACTAAGCATTTTTGCGGTCTATCTAAAACATGTTCAGGTCTTGGTCTAAAAGATAAATTGCAAAAAGAATAAGCAATTAAATTGTATGGTCCAAAATCTATCCTTTCTAGTGTATCTACTGAGTCTTATGGTCTGAATCTAATATTACCTAGTATTGTCTGGTAGTAGATGTCTTGTGATGAGGAAGATGCTACTCCCTTGCCTTTGTCTGTATTAGGTTGATCGGTTGGTCTCATGCTGAAACAAATATAAAATTAGTTTAAAACAGGTTTAGTTTTTAGCTGTAATCTGCTTAATTGGTTTGCTAAATCATTTTCTTTACCTTTTATATACTCAAAAATAATATTTTTATAGACTGATATGGTGTCAGTGAAGTTTAACCATCTTCTTTTACTACTAGACTTGTCTTTAACTTCTTGACTAAACTTGACTATAGCTTCACAGTCTGTCCTTACCAAAACTTCATCTTTATTTAATATATATAATTTAAAACTGTTTAGGCCATATATAATGGCTAGTACTTCTAAATCTATAACACTCATGTTTTCTTTTTCTTTGTATAAACCACTTTGATAGGCGCATATTTGTTCTTCATTTTTACTACTATATTTATTAGGTTTTGTTTTTAATACGGCTCCCCATCCTAATTTACTTCCGTCTGTCTGAACGATTAAATAATCGGTTTCTAGTGAAATTTTTAAGTCTAGAATATGTTTAACTCTTTCTTTAATTTATTGGACTAATTTAATGTCTTCATTATTAAAATGTTTTTGACCTTTACTTCCAATTTTAGCATATAAAGGTCCAGTTATTTTACCTAAGTCTTGAATGAAATTTCTAGCGTAATTTACTAATCCTAGAAATTTTTGTAAGTCTTTCGTATTTTTTAATTTATCTGGCATTTCTATTACTTTCTTTGCTATATGTGGTTGAAGTTTAATCTTACCTTCCCCTAAGATCACTCCTAGAAAATTAATATAGGTTTTACATAGTTTCATTTTCTTTTTACTTATTATTATTCCATGTTTTACAAATAGCCTAAAGACTGTTTGTAAATGTCCTAAATGTTCTTGCATATTTTTACTAAATACTAGAATATCATCTACATAGACTAATACAAAGTTTTTATATTTTCTAAAAATATTATCCATTTTTCTTTGAAAACTGGGCGGAGCTGTCTTTAAGCCAAAAGGCATAGCCAGCCATTCAAAATGTCCTCCTGAACAAGTGAATGTTGTCCATTCTATACTGTCTGGGTGCATTTTTACCTGCCAATATCCTAATTTACAATCAAATTTACTATATATTCTTTTACCTTGGATTCTATTAATTAATTCACTTTTGTCTGATAATTTATACGCATCTATTTTAGTATTATCATTTAGTCTTTTGTAATTTATTACCATTCTTGCTTTTCCTCTTACCTGTTATTTCTTACCATAAATGTTGCTGACCTATGTTTAGAAGTTGATCTTCTTATTACTTCTAGAGTTAATAATTCTTTAATTTGTCTATCGAATTCTTCAGTATCTTCATTATTAGCTTCTATAGATTCTGTTTTTATCGTATATTCCGGGTTAATAATTTCTAATTTACACGTTATCTCATTAGAATCCCAATGTACTAAAGACTTTTCACCTATTATTTCCATTTTATCTAAAATTGTTATTACATTGTCTAAGTCTTTTGAACTATTTATCATTCCTATTGTGTTTATTCCTTTTTTAAAGTTATAAAATTGAGTTTCAATACTTATTAGGGTATAGTCTTTTTCTATGTCTTCTAAATATTCTTGCCCTTCCACATTAAGTAAAGTATAATTTTTAAAATCTTCTAAGTTTTCTTCTAATTTTTTATCTTCTTTCAATAGGTTGCTATTCTGGCATTGGTTATTTTGGCAGTCTTCACAACATGGTTTAGATGTTAAATTTTTTTTACGTGTTTTTAATTGTCTATAGGCTGTTGGTAATTCTACTGTTTGTACTGGGGTATAGGTTAGATTTTTAAATAATATCATTCCGTCTCTTGTTAAGAGACATCTTCCTCTATCTTGTATACAAAAATGTAATCCTATTACAAAGTCTGAGCCTATGTTTAAATCTCTTACGAGTATTCTATTAACATTGTAGGTAGGTTTGTAAAATTCATTACATGTATTTAGAAAACTTAATTGGATTTTTTCTATATAGTGGTTATAAACATTATGAGACCCATCCATTTGCATTGCTGCAATAGGCTTGTTAAATATTTTTAGCAAATGGGCTGGAGCTATTCCTCTATTCATTACACAACTTGTACATCCTGGGTCTACTAATGCTAAAGTTTCTATTTCTATGTCTTGAGTCCTAATTTTTATTAATACTTTTATTGTAGAAAATTCTCTGTCTTCATTACATATTAAGCTGGTGCTGTTTTCTTCTATGTTCATCATTTCTATTTCTAATTTTTCTAGATGTATTGTTCCTTGTTTGTTTTGTGTATCTATTTCTTCTTCAATTAGTTTAGCTTTTTCTTTTTCTAAGGTAGCTACTCTTTGTTTTAAGTCATTTATTCTTGCTTCTAGAGTCGTCATTCTTAAGTTAGTAATTTGATTAGTTGTATATTTTTGGTCATTAGTTACTCCTGATTCTATTTTTATTTTTAAAGTGTTTTCTATACAATTTATACATGCTTCTATGTAACATTTCTTACATTTTGCTCTATTTTCTTTACTTGGAAACAAACTACATATTCTACATCTATTACTATCTAAACCCTTATTTCTTTGGAAATTATGTACACAATCTTGCGTTACATTCATTAAATTATTTATTATCAAGTTATTTAAATATAATTCATCTATTTCTTGTCCTAATTCGTTTATTAAATTATCTTCTTCTGAATTTGAGGAATCAGATTTAGATTTTTCTTCTATTTCAAAACTTACTATGGAGTATATACTTTCTGTGTCTGACATGTATTCATCTACATTTAATAGTGTTTCTTTAAAATTTTCTATTAGCTGAGAATTTCTATTTCTAAGGTTGTTCTTTTTAGGACATACATTAGCTAGGTGGTCTATGCTTCCACAGGTATAACATTCTAACTTGTTTTTATAGTTTCTATCACTTCTATATTTTCTAACATGTTTATTTTTATTCAACCAAGGTTTTTTAGCTTCTGATCTTCTTAGGAAATATTGCTTGCAACTGTATGGCTTTTGATTATATTTTTTCTTATATTTTCTTGGTTTTCTTTGGTTATTATCATAGTTTTGAGTTGTATATATTATGGATTTACAAAAATTTATTTTATTTCTTTTTAATTGTTTTTGTATCTGTATGTTTGTACATTTTTCTGTTAAAATATTCATAACATGTTGTTTTTTATTTCCTATAGTCCACTGTGTATTTGGACTAGCAGCTACTCCATCTCTTTTATACCATTTATCTTCTATTTCTCTTCCTAAAGTCCTCGGTAACTTATTAAATAGTTTCTTTCCTAGTTCTTCATTAAAGGTGTTTCCACTAATCGTACAATAATAAAAATAATCTTTTAGATAATTTTTTATGTACATCCAGTTTGAAATACTTAACTGTTCTAATTTTATTAATGCATCCTTTTGTAGGGCTAATAATCCACTATTTGGGTCTTTTTCTGTTAGTAAAATATGCATTTTATTTGTAAAATTATAAGGGTTTGGACCCATTGCTAATAGGGCTTGGAAATCATATGGGCAGGTTGTCTTATATCCTTCCCATGTAGCTTTGGCTGATTCTTCTAAGAAAGTTTCTAAGTATTTGTACATTGTTTCTGTGTCTGTTTCTGTATAATGTCTTAAATAATCTGCTGCTACTATTCCCTTCCATAAATCTATTACTGTATCCCATAGTTGGGGATCATGTGCAGCTATATTTAATATTTTTCCTTTACTTCCTCCTTCTTGTAATTTTATGAGTTCTTCTATTGACATTCTTTTTCCAGCTGGTCTTATATTATCTCCCCTAAGTTCAGTATCTGAATTTAACCTTACTACTGGCCTTCTGGGTACATTTCCTGTACTATAATCTATAGTTTGGGGATTTTGACTAGTTCTTTGAAATGAACTAGCACTTGATGAGCTAGATGCATCTAATTCTGCTAATTCTTTGAAACTTACTATAGATATTGTATCTTTATCTATATTTTCAGAAAATGATTCATTATCTCTATATCCTAAGTTATCATATCTTTCCAAAAAAATTTTAAAATGTGTTGTGGCTTCTTTTATACTCATGTCACATTTCTGACATCCTTTGCATTTAAAAGTCATATATTTATGTTCTTCAGCTAGTGTTTGAGTTTTTTCTATTACTATATCTACTTCATACCCTTCTTGTAAAGTTTCTACATTCACTAATTCTTTTTCTGTAGCTATAGTACTTTCTGTCTTAGTATCATCTAATTCTCTTCTAGTTGTATAATTATAATCTGTAAATCTCACTGATGTTTCACCTCTTCTTATTGTGTATAGTAAGTGAGCTTCTGATATAAATGTCTTTGGTTTATTGAATTTTTCTAAATTCCATTCCATAGTTGCATATTCTTCTGGGTCTATTTTTATAGTTTTTATTAACCTTATTCCTTTATTTCCCATCAAGTCTACTACATCATTTACTTTTAATTTGAATTCAGTTTTACTGGTTAAAGTTAATTTTCCTATGAATCCCACACACATTAATAAATTGTTTCCGTTATTCATTTCTTCATACCCCTTAGTCTGAATTCCTATTTTAATATTTTTTCCAAATTCTTTTAGGTTCATTAAGAAATCTGGGCTAATATAAAATATTCCTCCATTATTTGTCATATCTACTTCTGTTAATCCTATTATTAATTTTTTAATATCAGACCATCTATCATCATAAATTACTATTAATACTTTAGATCCTAAATTTTTTCTAGTTAATCCTTTTATTCCTATTACAATTAATCCTAAATGCATTAACAACATTCTACTATTCTTTATTTGTTTTAGAAATTTTGAGTTTACCAAATTCAAAACTGTGAAATTTTCTCCTATGGCTGATACTTGTTCTTCTCTATAATGTCTATATAGCTGATTGTTTCTTGAAAAGTATCCAACATTATATAGTGTCCTAGGATTTAATAATTTTAATTGATGTTGTTGAAAGATTTGCAAATCCCTGTTTATATCTATTATTTCATTTAGTTCTTGTGATTGATCTGTGTTTGGTTGTTTTCTTAATATCCTATTGAGTATATTATTATTTCCTATTCTATTTTCAGAAAAACTTATTCTTTGTCTTTCTTCTCCTTGTCTTTCGTTGTTTTCGATGGTTCTGCGTCTACTTGTAAGAAAGTCCATCTTTGAGGTTTTCTTATTATATTTTTTTTCTTGTCTAGAAGTTAGTTCAGTTCTTTTTAGTTGGTTAATGAGTTCGTCTATTTCAGTATTTTTGGGCTCTTGATCCTCTTTATTTTTAATTAAAATATCTATCTTTTTATGCAATTCTGGCAATTCTGGTTCTTGTTGAACTAGTTTTTGAGCTTCTTTTTCCTTAATTAAAATATCAATCTTTTTATGTAGGTCTAATAATAATTCTATTATAATATTATTTTGTTTTAATAAAATTTTATCTGTTATACTTGAAGGCATATGCTTAAATAATCCTTCTGGTTCGCTATGATAGCTTTTTGATTTTTCTAGTGCCTTACTATAATTTATATGTTCTTCACTCATAAGAGTGAAATTTCTTCTAATCTTTGTATTGTTATTTTCAACTCTCTTATTTCTTTATTTATAAGTTCTACTTGTTCTACAATTTTTGTTACTAATTGAGTGGTTTTGATTTCTAATTCTTTTGATTTTTCTGCTATAGTTTTTATTAATCTTTCCATTTCTATTTTTTTAGGTATCTTTTCTAAATTGAATTTTTGATTTAAATACTGAATTTTTCTGTCTATTTCTAACTCTTGTGATTTGACATATATGTATATGTATATATATGTATATGTACATGTATATGTATATGTATATGTATATGTATATGTATATGTATATGTATATGTATATGTATATGTATATGTATATGTATATGTATATGTATATGTATGTATGTATATGTATATGTATGTATGTATGTATGAATGAATGAGGCTAAGAAATATGTTGATGTGACATACTTCTGAAGCCACCATTCATAAATTTTTTTGTGTGGCCTTTTTGAGCATTTTAACCCTTTTTTGGTATTATGTGATACCAACGGGGGATTGGCTAGGACGGGGAGCTTGGGCCCTCGAGAATCCGCGTACCGCCACGGGGAGCATTCCTTGGAGAAACTCCATACCCTTCTTTCGGATCTCGAGTCAAGGGGAGTCAATTCTGAGTCCTTCTCTCAATTAAAAGGGAAGGTACCCCTGCGAAGGGGTTGGGACGAACACTCTACCACATAGTGGAGTGGATAGCTAGGACTAAAAAAATAGAGATCGTGTACAACAACAATCCTATATTTGATGTCGATTCATCGTGTAAAACTTTCAAAAGTTTGATAGTAGAATTCGAAAAGACAACTGTTAATAAAGCCAAACATTTAAAGAATATTATTTAATACTAATTCTGGAGGTCTGGAGGACGTGAATTAGGTTAGAAGGCTAATGTATGTGGGTGGGTCGTAGTCAGTAGTTAGGAGAGCTTTGGGGTAGGTGAGCTGGTAGTCTTAGGGCTATGTCCATAAGTTGGAGCTGCTAGTAGGAGGGTATAGGGGTGGGGGGTGCCTTTGGTTCGTTAGTGAAGGGTATTACTTTGTGGGTGTCGTATTTCTGTTATTCCATCTTATTTTATGCTTTATTATAGATTTGTTTACTATTCTTTGTCTTGAGTCGGGGTCTATCGGAAACAACGTCTCCACTTCTCCGGAGATAGTGGTATGGAACTGTGTACATTTTACCCTCCCAGACCCCACTATGTGGGAATACACTGAGTTTGTTGTTGTTGTATTTAATACTAATTCTATGACAACATTCATTGTATACAGTTACAATACTATACTATTAATGAAACATTTTTAGTCACGAAAGAGAATCAGCAAGGCATTGTTTTTTTTTAATGATAGTTGCATCTATATCATGAACAAGCAGTTGTGATTTTTTGTATGAAAGTTGCATATCTCATACAGATGATTCTTTTTTTCTTCTTTGACAACTATAGATGATTCATTTTCTTTATACATAATTCATTTTCTGTTTTTGTCAAGGAAATGTTTGTTTATGTAATTAAATTATATCTCAAGACTCAAGTACATATAAAATGAACCCTTTTTCAAGGCATATTTGCAGGAATGGCTTCCCCAAAGAGGATACCAAGGAAGCAGTAATGTTCCTAAGGAACTCTTTTATTTTTTGATCACTGGAAAATACTCACATACGATCATGTTTTCTGGCTTTCAACGTATCTCACTTTGGTATACTTTTGAAGGTGTTGTCGCTCTTTGTTTATTTCCTTTTATAGAAGAATCTATGTTTACTCATGTATTAGATTTTTAGTTTTTTTCTTAGTTACTGTAGACATTGAAATTTTGTGGACTCTATAAAAAGAGTTTAATTTTGGTTAGAATTCTTTGGGGTTACTTTACCTTAAATCTAGCTTGATGGCTACTCTATCTAAACCCTAAATTCCGCCTATTTAAAGGGTAACATATTCTCTGAAACAGGTATCTGGAATATCCCATAAACTGATGGGTATTCGTAAAAAGATTGGGATCTCCAATATCCCACAAAATCATGGGATATTCATAAAGAGATCATCCTATGTTCGAGAAATACGCCACTAACGGTCCTCGAATTACGGAGAAAATCGAGAGAAAAATCAAGAGAGGAACAAATTTGTACCCACATCGTTTATTAATAAAATTGTTGTTTCTTCATATTTTTATTTGTGGTTGAAGTTTATTTTCCATAAATTAAATTATGTTGAAAATAAATTGACACACCCGGTGGGACCAAATCTTCCCGTCATCTCTTCTCTCGTAAATAAAATATGCAAATCTGTAGCCGCGAAATCGTAAAGATCGAAGCAGTATGACTCATCTTTGAGTTTCATCAAGTTCACACTCCGACAAGCCTTGAAGCAGGGACATTTGTAGACATTGAAATTTTGTGGACTCTACAAAAAGAGTTCAATTTTGGTTAGAATTCTTTGGGGCTACTTTACCCTAAATCTAGCTTGATAACCACTCTACCTAAATCCTAAATTTCGCCTATTTAAAGGATAACATATTCTCTGTTTGTATACTGATGGGTATTCGTAAAAAGATCGGGATCTCCAATATCCCACAAAATCATGTGATATTCATAAAGAGATCATCCTATGTTCGAGAAATACGCCACTAACGGCTCTCAAATTACGGAGAAAATCGAGAGAAGAATCAAGGGAGGAACAAATTTGTACCCACATCGTTTATTAATAAAATTATTATTTCTTCATATTTTTATTTGTGGTTGAAGTTTATTTTCCATAAATTAAATTATGTTGAAAACAGTTACTTTTCTAACCAAAATTTTTTTTGCTCTGTAATTATTTGTTACATGAGATCTGATATTAAGTTAGGTGAGGTGTGTGGCCTCTCCCGAATGAGCGAACACTTCTTTTTTTCCAGATATTATTGCTTTGTTACTCTGTTTTGATTTGTTTCAATAGGTCCAAAATTCAGTCTTTTAGCGATTGAAATGGTAGTAATTACTTTATGTAAACTTTATTTTATTCAAACTTTACTTTAGGAGATTATACTAAATATATTGTTGTTATTGTTAGATATAACGTGCAGTCTACAGGTAGATGTTGAACTTTTTTGTGTTATATTTTCGAAATTAGAAGTATTTGATTGAAAAATCAATTTATTACATTATAGTGTAATTATATTGAACTTGATTGAAATATTTAAAGTGTTTGTAGGAATATATATTATATGAGATTGCATGTGAGGCAATTGTATTTGCAAGAAGGAAAGAAATGTCAAATGAGAGATATTCCAGGACGGAAATTTATTGTAGTTGTATGAAAACAATAATATTACAAAAGCCAACAAATTACTTACAGTTATATTAAAGTACCCCTTGATAATATTAAATAATTAATTAATACTTAGAAACAAGCATGCACATGTAAAAAAATTCTATACTATTGATTTTTAATCTTTTCAATTTTTATTATTAGGTTCTGTAAATTCTTTTCTATTTATTTGAAGAAAAAGGACACGGAAAACTTTACTCTCCTTTGTTTTATTGTCAAGTGCTTTTTGAATTAAGTGAAAATTTATTTTTAGGATCCATTTCTCTATGAAAATCTCACTTTTTTCAGATTTTTTTTTTTCATTTTATGTGAAAATTAATATTTAATCATGAAATTCTAAATATAAATTAAAGTTCATTTGAAATTTGAAAAATATCCAAAATCATTTTATTGCTTTATAAAATTCTATTTAGAAAAAAACTATTTTTTCATTAGATAACCCTGGTTAAATTGTTTCATTTTTAAATCATATATAATATTTTTTAAAAAAATAAAATTAAATTTTAAACATTTATTAATAAAATATGACCAAATACAACTCCAACTTCATCTTTAAAAATTTCAAATAAAGTGATTTTTTCTTAATTATTATGACGAAATACTTATTTACTGTACGAAAAGGTTGATACAAGTCAAATTACCTCCGAACCTTTGGATGAGATACGTATGATGCTCGAGGTGCTTGATGACTCCTTAGTTCTTTTAAAAGATGCCACATGGAGGAAGATTAGCATTAAGGAAGGTCAAAGGACTTTGGCGAGGTCTAAGGAGTGCAAAACGGGGCTCGAAAGCCCCTTGGAAGGGTCATGTGCCCAAGGCACGTTGGATCCGCTTTTGATCCGCTCTAGCATTTCAAGAGTGGGTCAAAACAGCCCCTACTGGGTCTTTTCTTACATTTGGGTCACTTTTGGGCCCAAATTATGTAATATGTAGCAAAACTATAAATGTTTGGTAGCTAGGCTTATTTTCTTAGTTTTTTTATGATAATTTTTATATGATGTATTCATGAGACTCCATGAGAATGTTTGAGTGCTTGAAAATGTATTTGTTGAACGTTGTTTAGAAACGTTGATTGTAAGGGCAATCTAATCCCCTTTGAGGTCACTGTAAGAGTTAGGTGCATATTGATAGTTATTAAGGGAGGTTAAGGATTTGATACATTCTTCGATTGCCCTTTCAGTATCAATTTTGTGTCTATCTTTCTAGCCTCATTTTCCTATCTATCTATATTTACTTTCAGCTTCTTAGATTTGAGTCCTCCTGGGTTGATTCATATCATTTGATATCAGAGCTGAGCTTAGGATCATTTCCACGATTCTAGTCTTGGGTTTGTTATCTTGAAAATCAAGAAAAAAGAAGTGTCAAAAATAAAAAAATCCCCCCCAAAAAAGTCACTATTCATGTTTTAGGTCTTAGGTCATATTTTGAATTTTTGATTTTTGTGTGTTTCTTGTGTTTCTAGTGTTATATTTTCAGTCCCTAACACTATACGAGTCTATAAACCAAATTTGAGTCAAATCAGAGCTTATTTGAGAGTTTTATCCTAGTTGGAAGTTTGGGTTGAAGACGTTTGAAGTGAATTAAAAATCTAAAGATTTTGGTGAATATTTTGAAGAAATTGATGTTTGGAATGAGTTTAGAAGGATAAAAAGTACCTACATTCAAAATTTCAACTCATTCCAAGCTCCGGAGAAAAAGTTAGAAAGATTGATGTTCTTTGTGTTCTTGGTGTGTTCTTGAGAAGATTGTTATATTCATATTGAAATTCATCCAATAAAAGGTGTTTGATCCAAAAATAAGGAAGAAAAAGAGTTAAATGGTGTTTGTGTTTGAGCATCTAAAAATATTTCAAGAATTTCTCAAGAGAAAATTACACAAAGGGCATCAAGAAGGGCAATTTTGGCCAAACACAAAGGGAGGGGCGGGCCACTTGCTCCCCATCTGCGCCCAACCTGCTCCCAGGTTATGGCCACAGCCCAAACACACCTCAAGGTAGTAAAGGAGGGCCAAGATGGATCCAAGGTGCCTTGCACCTACGTCCCAACTACTGGAGCAGGCCCCAATGCAGACCACCAAAACCCATTGCAAATCACCTCCTTTTGGTGTGAATCAACTCCAACAACTCCAATCCAAGTTTATCAACACTTTCCAACATTAATTAGACTTCTAAAACATATATCAACACTCTAAAAACTCCATTGCTCAAGGTTTGATTCCATAGTTTCAATTTCTTGATTCCTAATCCCTTCTTTTGATTCCTAAACTACTAGTCAACTAGTAATTCATCTACTAAGTTGATAGATTAGTTCTTGAGTCCGAATTCTTTCATCGTCCTATTTCTTTGTGTGATTTTCTAGTTTTAATTAATTGTAACTTCTTTGTTTCAAGTCCATAAGTAGATTTTTATTTCTTTGAGTCGATCAAACAAGAATTCACTCTGATCGCAAAGTAGAGATCGACACCTTATTATCCATCGGAGTATAAGCAACTTTCAACATTCATCGCTCCAATTGTGAGGATCACAAAGGTTAGTTCATACAAGTGTTGGTGAGAATCTTTACTACTAATCTTGTTTGTTCATTTTGTAGGTACAAGGATGTATAAGTGAAACATGTCTTTGATAGCCTCGTATGATTTTGACTACGACATAAGAAACTATGATTGTGTTGAAGAATGTTATGGCTACAAAGAAGATGGGGATTATGGGGGCTATGAATATAGCCATGATCAAATGTGTGAAAGCAGAAATAAAGGTATGAATGGAGGGTATAGTAGGAGTCAATGTCTTATTACTATATCTATCTTCAAAGGAGAATGGGATCTTGAAGTTTACCTTGATTGGGAATGACAATGTGAAAGAATCTTCACGGATTATGCTATGAGCGAAGCCGAACAAGCTACATATGCCCTTAAGTACATTAAAGGTACGACCTTCGAATGGTGCAAGCTTATAAGGAAACCCACTCAAACTTGGGGTGCCTTGAAAGAGTTTTTAAGACAAATCTATGTGCTGAAGGGTTATACAAAACTTTACAATAGTGATCCAAGAAGACAACCATGTTCAAGATGGGTAGAGATTTGTGGAGTTTCGAGATGTGTTCTTATACTTGATGATTGGTTTCACGCAAACTACATAACTCCTCTTATGGTTGATTATCTAGGGATACCTCGAGTGTCCAAGCATTTCCCATACATCTTAGAAGGTTATAGAGTCTCCGAGAGCGTAAAGGTTTCTTTCACTCGAGATATGTACTTTGAGGAGGTGTGACATAATCCCCACTTTGAGGAGGTGTGGTGTGACATAATCCCCTTAGAACGTGGACACTTATTCTTGGGTGCCGATTGGTTTGCACAATATAAGATTCCAAATGTGCAAAATTGGCCTCAAATTGTATTAGACCAATGGAGAAACCATCTCTTTCCACCTACCCTTCCCAAATCTCAAGGCAATGTAGTCATTTACTCCAAGCCAAAAGAAATTGAGAGATAAAAGATTGAGAGGAGTAAGAGAGTGCAAGGTGGAAACCTAAGAGAGGAAAAAAAAGAGGTTGTGAGGAGTGAAGTGAGGGGATTGCCACCAACCGGAGCTAACATTGTTTGTCCTTCTTTTAATAAGGACATGTGTGTAGGCACCAACATGGCAAGCGGAAGAGAACAAGTGCTAAAAGAGAAGAATCCCTTTGAAGACTTGACGATGGAAATCTTAATTGAATCCAAAGCTTGTGGATGACCTTCACACCAAGTTAAAGAAAAATGTTCTCAAGAACTTCAAGGTAACATAGCTAACTCTTACACTCTTGTGCATGAAAATAATGATTGTGTGGCTAGTATCCCATTGAGTGTGATAAGTAGCTTACCTATATGTGAGTCTACTTATTTTTTACCTCTTGATGGTGATGTATTTATTGTGAGTGTGGATACAATAGTTGATCCTATTAATGATCGAATTGACTCTTTTTGTAAGATCAATTTCTGTCCACCTGGTGTTGAAGCCATTGTGTTAGATGATAGTACATCATCTTGTGAAAATTGTGTTGATCAACTTGTGTACGAAATTATTCGATCACTTGAGGATGTGTGTAATGCGATTAGAGAACCCCAAGTGAATGATGAAATTGAGAATGTTGGTCAAGAAAATAAGAGTGACCCTTTGAGCTTGTCTTTTAGTGTAGATCCTAATGCTTGCTTGGCTCATAGGAATGATCATGTGCTTAAAACATCTTTGACACTTGATAATGGTGTTTTATAGAATGGTCTTGCATGTTCTACATCCCCTCCATGGATAGATCCTTCTCTCTTTAAAAATAATATCTTGTTTGAAGATGATGAGCTCACTCCTAATGAATTAACTAGTGGTGTGGATATCATTGTTGATATAGCTCATCTTGAGGGCTATATTCCATATGATAACCCACTATGGTGTGACAACATTCCCTCTAAAGATGGAAATCTCATCTTGGGAGATGAGAGTACTCTTAAGGAAAAAGAATGTGAAGTCTTGGAAAGGAATAATCAATTGGGTGATGATAACTTTGATTTGCTTGAATCTTTAAGAAACCCAATAAGTGATTGTTCCTTAGAAAATGATTGTGAATGTGATCCTTTATATGACACTCCACCCTTGTTTGATATTTATAAAGATGAATTGCTTACTTCTTATGAAGGCCTAAGTAATAATCCCTTTGATATTGGTGGTGGTATGTGTCCACTTGAGGATTCCTCCATTGAAAGAAAAAACATTAATTGTTTGGAAATTGCTTCCTCTTCTACTTTGTGTGACCTTATTGTTGAGAATACTCATGGTGATGATTTTGAATCTAATAGTGAGTACGTGCATGAGGGCACCTTAGTTGAAGTTGACTTGAGTGATACCTTTCTCTACTCTCCTTTTACTTTTGATGATGTTATGCTAATGAAGAGAGTATATCTTTTAGTTTGGGTAAAGATAGTGGGGAAAAAGAGTGTTGTCTAGACCCATGTCTATGACCACTCTTTCCATTTAACCCCAGTGCCAAACTTGGATATGGTGATTATGGCACACCCAACTTAGTGCTTGGTCCACGTGACAAACAAAGTTTGAATGAAGGTGTTGGTATCCTTCCCTATGATGGAAAGTCTTTCTTGGGTATTCACAATCTACTTGAGGGACCAACATTGTGTAAGGGAAAGAACTCTAACCAAGATAAAGGATTTTTAAAGAAGGGGAGTAGTGAAAAGATCCAAGAGAGATCACCATTATGTGTTTTCATTCTTGACCAAGGTTACACTACTTGTAGGTCAAGAAGAGAGTCTTCTCTTGAAACTACTTTTAATGAATTTCATTTATGTGATACCCTTCTTCAATACTTGAGTGGAATTGATGACCTCCTTCTCCAAGGTGGTATCATTCTTGAGAACCCGAGGGCAAATATGTCATTGTCTCCTTTGGGTGTTTCTTATAAACTTACATCTTTGCTTGACACACTTGTGCTTAAATTATGTGAATTCCAACTTGTGGATGCCAAGTTGATTATTTGTTTGTTGAAGAGCCCATGGATGCTAAGAACTTCTTGTCACCTTCATAGGGTTGGACAATTTGAATTATCTTGTGGGGCTCTTGGGAGAATGCTTACCTTTGTTAATAGAGATAAACAACCTATTAAGGGCATGACCCCATTAATGAATTTTTTTTCTTTGGGAGGTTGTTTGAAAGGAAAGCGCCATATGTGCTTAAATGCTTTGGTTCCATCCCTGTGTGCATTGTACGCTATGTTTTTTGAGCCAAATGGCCTTCTTATAGATAATAGCACCTTGGATGATGCTTTTACAATTGATTCCTTCCTATACTACTCTTTGCTTATGATGATATCCATGTTATTCTTGGATTTGTTTTATGTAGAGGTAGAAAACTTATTGGTTGGTCCGTTTGTTTGAATGATAATTCTATAGGGGTGTTGTGAACTTTAAAACCAATTGAGGCACCACTCTTGATGTGGTCTCTTGAAGAGGTAAAGAGACAATTGTGTCTTATGGCTTCTAAGGTGAAGGTAGTTTTATCATTTGAACTATTTGATGCCATTATGACCTTTGTGATTTTCTTATCTTTTGATGAAACCCCTAGTCAACCCTTTTGTGCATTCTTCGATAAGTTTCTAATGTTCAAAACAAGGGATCCTTGGTTATATCTTAAGTGTGTGCAACCTTGGCATGATGCTATGATTATTTGTGCTAATCCTAACCCTTATGTCATGAGGATGTTGTATTTGTTTGTCCTTCCTTTGGTTTGCAAGGTTTGGATTCGAGGTCGAATCCTATTTAAGAAGGAGAGGATGATACAAGTCAAATTACCTCCGAACCTTTGGATGAGATATGTATGATGCTCTAGGTGTTTGATAACTTCTTAGTTCTCTTAAAAGATGCCACGTCAAAGGACTTTGGCGAGGTCTAAGGGGTGCAAAACGGGGTTCGAAATTCCCTTGGAAGGATCATGTGCCCAAGGCGCTTTGGATCCGTTTTTTATCCTCTCTAGCATTTCAAGAGCGGGTCAAAACAGCCCCTAGTGGGTCTTTTCTTACATTTGAGGTCACTTTTGGGCCCTAATTATGTAATATGTAGCAAAACTATAAATGCTTGGTAGCTAGGCTTATTTTCTTAGTTTTTTATGATTATTTTTACATGATGTATTCATGAGACTCCATGGGAGTTTTGGGTGCTTGGAAAAGCATTTGTTGAACCTTGTTTAGAAACGTTGGTTGTAAGGGCGATCTAATCCCCTTTGTGGTCACCATAAGAGTTAGGTGTCTATTGTTAGTCATTAAGGGAGGTTTTGGGATTTGATACATCCTTCGATTGCCCTTTCGGTATTAATTTCGTGTCTATCTTTCTATCCTCATTTTCCTATCTATCTATCTTTACTTTCAACGCCTTAGATTTGAGTCCTCGTGGGTCGATTCGTATCAAAGATAGAAGAAGTGATGTCTGGTAATTTTATAAATAGGATCAGTTAATATTGATAAACAAGTTATGTCTGAGAATTAGTTCTATGAGTAAAGCTGAATATGAGAAAGAAAAAGTTGAACATAAGAAAGAAGGAATAAATCGAGAATAATACTTTTCTAATTATTCATGTGAGTTTCTTCAGATATCTTCACATGGTAATACCATATCATATAAACTTATATTAAACTCAGACCAAATAATTTTGTAACCTCCATGATAAATCAGTAAAAGTTAAACTTTTAATGTATTTTAATCAATTTATTAAGCTTTACATGAATTTATGCATCTTTATTCTTAATAACTCAATACTAAGAAAATATTATTTCATAAATTTAATGAGATTTATTATTACCGCGTGAAGCGCGGGCAATTTCTCTACTTAACTAATAATCTACAAAATAGGTTTTGTTGTAAATTGCTAGTTCTCAAGGTGTCACTTGGCATAAACTCATGATAGACTATTATGCTTTATTATATATAGTGATATGAAATAAATATGAATTAAATAAGAATTAATAAGAATAAGAATCTATAAAATAGGGTTTGCTGTAAATTATTAGTTCTTAAGATGCCACTTGACATAACCTCATGCTAGACTATTCTCCTTTATTATATAAATAGATATGAAATAAATATGGAATAAATATCAATTTCCTAATAATCTATAATATAGGTTTTGTTGTAAATTGCTAGATCTCAAGATGACACTTGGCATAACCTCATGCTAGACTGTTTTCTTTTATTATTAATACTATATATAAGGGAGGATCTCCAACTTTGGTAGTCCTCACATGATTTTTTTAGTTCATTTTATCCTTAAATGAAGATCAATGTCTTTTGCAAATTCTCAAACATTTTGATTAATTATATGAGCTTTTTAAATGCTATACAAAAGTGATGAGTCATAAAAAAAAAAGTGATAGTGACACCACAAAAGATTTATTTATCCAACCAAATAAAAAAATTAAGAGCTATTCAAAATTTTGTAGTGTTCTTTTTATGTGGAAATAATAATAAGAGCGACTCCCTAATTTTTTAATCCTCACAAGAAACTCTATTTTGTCTTTTTACCCCTAATTGAGGCTTTAATAACCTAATAAGGTTTCAACAATTGAAGGAACATCTACAAAAATACTTTGTTGAATCTGATTTATAATTATTTAATTTAAATGCTATATTTGTTTACACATTAACTTTACTGACGTGATCATAAAATAATTTGTAGCATCAAATATTTTTTTATATTTTTTAAATACAGTACTTTTTTAATTAAAAAATGCATTAGCCAATATAAATTTAACTGAAAAAAATATGAAGTTAATTCAATATAAGGCAAAACTCAATTTAGATCGTTAAAGACTTTAATTCAAAAAAATTTAGTAAAATGAAAAGGAGAATAGTTTTAATGCATGCATTTGTTTGAATTTTTTTTTTTAACTTACAAAAACTTTTACTCCTTCTATTTCAATTTATTTGTCAGATTTTAACTTAGCACGAAATTTTAAAAGTAACAAGTATTTTTGAATTTTGTGGTTTTAAACTAAAAATATGTAGAAATAATCAAAATATCTTTTAATCTTGTAGTCTTAAACATTTTCCAAGAAAGAAAAGAGACATTCTTTGTGAAACGAAAAGAACTAAAAAAATTAGGACAAAAAATTGAAATGAACATGTGATTTAATATTCTGAAAATATTGAGAAATTGAAACGAGGGTAGTGTTTCTCTAAACTCTCTCTATTAATGATATCCAATAGTAAGTTGTGATATGCTTTATTATCCATGTACAACTAAACACCTTCCGGTACAACCCATTTGATTTCAAAAATGCATCGGGGCCCTTGAAGTGTCGATGAGGAAGCCCGGTTGGCTTCAGAAGATTTCCCAGTACATGACTTGTTCTGCCCCTTGTGAGATATAGATACTATTCCCTTGTGCTTACTTTGGGAGCCATTTTTCCTGTATTCATCATAATATCCACGTTAACCACACATAATGAAAATAACTATAATTAAGGTGGGGGAGGTTAAATGACCACCCCACACTTAATTTGTTAGCATAAATCAATTAAGTGTTATTATCGGGTACTCAGACTTCACCAACATGCACTTTAACATGGCGTACCACATCATTCACAATATCATTCACACATCACTAGTGGGTTCCCTTTTATCCTTCCCTAATTCACAATTTTACTCAACAAATCCCATAAATTTCACAATAATTTGCAATTCAAATTAGCCCATGTTATAACATAAAATTATTGTACAAAATCAGTCCATTAATACCCCCAATTCCACCAATTTGTTTCAATGAAACCATTATTCTACAATATCATGCCCTCAAGATTCAACAAATTTACTTACAAACAAATTTATCAACACCATGTTCAAAGGGAAATTGAGATGTGAAATAATAGCCACAATACTAAACTATGTTAGTCATGAACAATTTAATCACACCCAAAAGCTTAAAAAACTACAACAATGGTGTTCATTACAACAATGGTGTTCATCTTCCCAAGATGTCCAAGAATTTATTTTAACATAGCCATGGCAAGAACTTAACCACAATCCATAAGAATTTAAATAAAAGATACAGAATAAAGTTATAACAACAAAAGATTAAGAAAAGAAAACAGATCTTTATGAGAAAAGATTGAAGAAAGAAAGTGGAAAGTTCTTGAGTTTTGGATGTTTTGAAGAAGCTTTTAGGACAAAGGTTATGTTGAGAAACATGGATTTGGTGGTAAAATAAGAGAGAATTGGGGATTTAGGGTGTTGGGATTATTTATAGGAGAATATGGGTCGGGTTGACCTGATTTAACTCTTAGGGTTTTGTTGGAATTTAGTGGGTAAGCATCACATTCCCCATCACACACATGTTTCTAGGCGCCGCATGACCCATCGCATGCTTGGATTTGTGTTTTGGATTCCACATCGCCTAGGTAAGGCAGTGGAGTTAGGTGATTTCTAGGCACCGCATTACCCACTGCATACTTGGCTTTGTGTGTCGTATTCCCCATCGCACATCCGTGCTTGGGCACCGCATGATCTATATTCTAGATGAGGTAGTGAGGTTAGGTGATGGTAAGGCATCGTATTCCCCATCGCACAGCTTTACTTGGGCACTGCACTACCTATCGCCTAGGTGAGGTAGTGAGGTTAGGCAATGGCAAGGCGTTGCATGCCCCATAGCATACTTGTGCTTGGGCGCCGCACGACCTATCGCCTAGATGACACAAGCTCGATTTCTTTTGCACACCTTAGGCAGTGTTGGATTGCCATCGGGGTGCGATATGGACCAAATTCAAGACCTCATTTTTGCAACACGAACATGGCTCAAGACTAATATTTTACACTACAACTTACCTATAAAGTTTCTATTACTCCAAAACTTACCACCTTCGATGTAACTCACTTATAAACTAAACTTTGTACCTATCACATCCTTAGCACTTCATAAACCTAAAATTAATCAAAAACATAAAAAATGATTAGAAGAGTGGGTTGCCTCCCACCAAACGTTGTAGTTTTGGTCATAGCTCGACTCTTATTTTTGTATTTTTGTTTTTATGATTTTTATATAGTTTTTCATACTATAAAATCAAACTAAAATCATGATAAAATCAAAATAAAAATCATGGGTTGCCTCCCATGCAGCTCCTGATTTAATGTTACGGCAGGACTCGATTATCTTGACTACTCAAAATTCATCAAGATACATCATTGATGCCATTTTTACATCACTTGTTGGACCAAGGTAATGCTTGATCCGCTGTCCATTGACATTGAATACACTCATATATTTGCTCTCGAGTTCTACCACACCTGATGGAAACACCTGACTTCAAGTTGCCAGGAAAAAGCTTGAGTCGAGAATTAAAAGTATTACCCAATCACCTGCTTAAACTTTTCAATTCTACGATCATAATACTTCTTCATTCGTTACTTGTATAGATCAGCTATCTCGTAAGCATGGAGCCGGAACTCGTCTACCTTATTTAGCTGATCTAGCATCAATTCAATTGCCTCTTTTCAATTCACATTCAATCTCTAGAGTGCCCATAACGCTCTATGTTCCAGTTCAACTGGAAAATGACAAGCTTTCCCCAAAACAAGATGATAAGGTGACATTTCTATTGGCATTTTGAAGGTTGTCCTGTAAGCCCAAAGAGCATCATCTAGTTTCTTTGACCAATCATATCTATTTGCATTTACAGTCTTGGCTAAAATAAACTTGATATCTCTGTTCGATACCTCCACTTGCCCACTAGTTTGTGGGTAATAAGTAGTGGCTACCTTATGTTATTACACCCCATACTTCAAAAGTGCAGCTTGAAATGTCTTGTTACAGAAGTGCGACCCTCTATTACTTATGATAGTTCTCGAAACACCAAAACGTGAAAAGATATTCTTTCTCAAAAAATCTACTACTCTTTTGCCTTCATTATCTGCCAAAGCTACAACTTCAACCTACTTGGACACGTAGCCCACAGCAACCAAAATATATTTGTGACTACAAGAACTCACAAATGGTCCCATAAAGTCAATGCCCCAAATGTCAAATAGTTCCACCTCTAGCATTTTAGATATAAGCATTTCATGATGCTTAGAGATCGAACCCTGTTGTTGTCATTGATCACACTTCTTCACAAATTTGTAAGCATCTTTATGGACTGGAGGCAAAGAGTATCCACTTTGCAAACTTTTCCTTGCAGTACAATCACCTGTATGGTGTCCCCCAACTGGGTAAGAATGAAAAGCCTCTAGGATACCCTGCATCTCCACCTCCATTACACATCTTCTGATGATATTATCAGCACAATTCTAAACAAACAAGGTTCATCCCAAAAATACCTAGTGACATCATGCAGAAACTTGTTCTTTTGATGAAACGATAGGCTTTCTAGGATGATATCACTGACCATAAAGTTGGCAAAGTCTACATACCATGGCACCAAATCAAGAGTAACTGATAGAATTTGTTCATCTGGGAAATAATTATCAACTTCCTACTTCTCCATATTCATTTGATCATTTTCTAACCTGGACAAATGATCAACGACTTGATTTTCACATCCCTTTCGATCTTTGACTTCAAAGTCAAACTCCTAAATTAATAGCACCCATCTTATGAGTCTTGGCTTGTCATCTTTCTTTTCTATTAGATAGCTCAATGTTGTGTGGTCAGTGTGAACTACTACCTTAATTCCCAAAAGATATGCCCGAAATTTTTCAAATGCATACACAACAGCCAGAAGTTCTTATTCTGTACCGTGTAATTCTTTTGTGCCCCATTTAAAGCCTTACTAGTATAATAAATAGGGTGAAACAACTTTTCTTTTATTTTCCCCAAAACAGCTCCGAGTGCAACCCTACTTGCATCACACATCACTTTAAATGGCTTAGAATAGTCTGGAGCAATGATGATAGGTGCAGCAACCAACTTTTCTTTAAGGCATTGGAACGCCTTCACACAGTTATCATCAAACACAAACTTGCTCTCTTTTTCCAATAACTTGCAAAGTGGGTTTGCAATTTTAGAAAAATCTTTAAAGAACCTTCGATAGAAACCTGTATGGCCAAGAAAACTACGAACTCCTTTAACTAAAATAGGAGAAGGTAGTTTTTCAATGACTTCGATCTTAGCTCTATCAACCTCAATTCCTTTTGTTGAAATTTTGTGTGTCAACACTATGACCTCCTTCACCATGAAGTGGCATTTCTCCCAATTTAGAACAAGATTGAATTCCTTACACCGATGCAATGCCTTGCTTAAATTCATCAAGCATAAGTCAAATGAGGCTCCTACCATGGAAAAATCATCCATGAATACCTCCAAAGCATCCTCCACCATCTTTGAGAAGATAGGCATCATATACCTTTGAAACTAAGTCGGTGCATTACACAATACAAATAGAATTCTCTTGAATGAGAAGGTTCAGTAGGGGCACATGAACGTTATTTTTTCTTGGTCCTCAGGTGCAATCGATATTTGATTATAGCCTGAGTATCTATCGAGAAAGTAGTACCAATCTCTTTCTGCCAACCGATCAAGCATTTGATCCATGAAAGGCATTGGAAAATGATCTTTCAATATCCATGAATTCAACAACCTGTAGTCCATACATACTCGCCAACCAGTCACCGATCTAAGTGGAATTAGCTCATTTCTCTTACTTGCTACAATTGTCATGCCTCCTTTTCTAGGAACACACTACACAAGGCTTACCAACTTACTATCAAAGATTGGGTAAACCACCCAGCATCAAGCCACTTTATTATCTCCTTCTTTACTACTTCTTGCATTGGTAGATCAACCTGCGCTAGTGCTCAATAGTAGGCGTGCATTCCTCTTCTAACTGAATCTTATGTGTATAGATGCTAAGTGGAATGCCTATGATATCGGTAATTGTACACCCAATGGCCCTTTTGCAATGACTCAAAATCAAAATAAGAGTTTCAACTTGTTGCTTCATCAGATCCGTTGCAATAATAATCAGTAAAGTGTTTCCATCTCCCAGAAATACATACTACAAATGGATGGACATCTCCTTTAGTTTCAACTCAGGTGGATCTTCAATAAATGGCTTGGCAGGTGGTATTGGATGATTCTTTAAATCCAAATCCAGCTTTTTGGGAGCATACAAGTACGACTCTATTCCGTTCAATGCACAAACAATCTCCTCGTACTCATCAATCCCTTAGCTATCAAAATTCATTAACACTGCAGCTAACGTCTATATAGCAAATATTTCCTCAATTGGTACTTCTCACTCATCTTCATAGAACACATCAATAACTGAAACAACATTCATCTCCTTCTGTTACTTCATAGATTAGCATACATCAAAACTGACCTCTTCGTCATTGAGACTGAATTTTAGCTCATTGAACTCAAAATCAATTAGTACTTTCCCAGTTGCTAGAAATGTTTTACCCAATATTATGGGTACTTCTAAATTCATCTCACAATCCAAGATTACAAAATCCACTGGGAATATAAAGCTAGCCACTTTAACAAGAATATCATAAAGAATTCCTACCGATCTTTTTATCGACCTATCAGACATCAGAAATCACATATTAGTAGGAGTAGGATCTCCTAAACCTAACTATTTAAAAACCGCCAACATCATAAGGTTAATTCTAGCTCCAAGATCATAAAGGGATTTCGCGAATTAAAATGATCCTATCATACACAGGACAGTAAATGCTCCTAGATTAGCTTTCTTTTGCACAAGTGACCGCATAGCAATAGCGCTACAATGATGAAAATTATCCACTGGTTCATAGCTCACTATTATTTTCTTTGTCACAAGGTCTTTCAAAATTTAGCATATCCCGGCATCTGCTCTAGAGCCTCAACTAAGGGCACATTTACTGTCAACTACTTTAACATAGTCATGAATTTGTTGAACTTAGTCTCATCTGCCTTCTTTTGCAATCTATGTGGAAATGGAGAAGGTAGTATTGGTATTCTTGTGCAGTGGCCTCTAGCTCCTTTTCTTTGTCTTTCTCAATATTATCAGCTTGCTTCTGCTTAGATTAATCTTCCATATTTTCCATCTTTTTAAACTCCACTGGATGTTCTTCATCTACTTGCCTTTCTAATTCCATTGCATCCTCTAAAATAGGTTTTCTCAAACAAGGACTAGGCAATATTTACCACTTCTAGTGGTGATAGACATGCACAAATTATCATTCTTGAGGTTCTGAATTATGTTACTTAGCAATGTCCCACTCTTCCTTTGATTGAATATTGCCGACAATTGAGTCATCTATTGCTTTAATTTCTTAATAGATGTGGAATATGAGTCAACTAATTATCTCATCATTGACAAGTCACCTTTCATCTTCCTGACTCCAACATCTATTGATTCCACTGCTTTAAAACATTTGGTCATCATATGCTTCATCGACATCTTACTAGAACTAGTCACGATAGTGTCATGACTCCCAGGTGGTACATACAAACCACTCTTATCAGTCTTGTTCTTCTATCTGCCTTGGACACGATCTCTATAACTAGCCTTGTCGTAGTAATTCCGACCTTGATTTCCTTGGTTATTGCCTTAGAAACCCTCGTATTTATTCAAATAGTTTGCCTTCTCCTCGGAATCAGATTCAGCTCCCCTACTATGTGACCCCACAGCTTTTACATTTTCTATCTTCCCTGATAGTAGATATTTTATGAGTAAATTTATTTGTGTCTTTATGTGAGCCATGTCCTTATCACGCACCTCTTTTCTCCTAAGCTCATTTGTCGATATTCTACTAGACCCAGTATTGCTTGCTACCTCAGAATCTCTGGTATGCCAAGCTCTACTTGTCTTAATCATTATCTTTAAAATCTCCGTAGCCTCAGTAAAAGTGAGCTCCATAAAGCTCTTTTTGCGGCATTATCTATAAGTAGCTTTGTAATTGAATTCAAAGCCCTATAGAATATTTCCATAAAATCCTCATCGGTCATTTTATGATTTCAATACTGAGTCAACTTCTTTTTGAACCTCACCCATGTTTCATGCAAAGATTTATTAGGTAGTTTCCTAAATTTACTAATATCATCCCTCAACTGTAACATTCTGGAGGGCGGAAAGAACCTTGCTAGAAAAGCATCTTTCAGTTGCCTCCAGTTTGTTATAGAATTGGGTGCCAACTCATTCAGCCACAGTGTTGCCTCTCCAGACAGAGACAGTGGAAATAACCTCAGACAAATCGCATTCTGCGCCACTCAAGGATTATCAAATGACTTACAAATATTGCTGAAATTCAACAAATACAGATTCAGATTATCACCAGGTAATCCACCAAAGAGTCCTTTCAAGTTGAGTAGCTGGATCATAGTACTGGTGATATTAAATTTTATCCCAGGAGCTAGTGGTGGTAGAATGATTTCTCATGTAGCTCCAACTCCATCTAAATCAGCATCATCATCATCATCTAGGTCAAAATGCACAGCAAGCTATTGGTGTATCCTACCTCTTGCTTGCCGATTCTGATTTGCTGGTATAATAT
Source organism: Capsicum pubescens (assembly GCA_030864215.1). Taxonomy (NCBI): domain Eukaryota; kingdom Viridiplantae; phylum Streptophyta; class Magnoliopsida; order Solanales; family Solanaceae; genus Capsicum; species Capsicum pubescens. Next base: position 214,459,757 of record CM061548.1, read on the forward strand.
TTTCAGCACGTCGCCTATTTGCAGGATCAACCAATTCATCATCAGTTAAATCCTCATTGTCTACATTGGGTACACATCCTGGTAAACCAGCATTCTATTGGTTAACTTGATCATTAGCCAATGTAGCCAGTCGAGCAGCCTCTTGTTGTTCAGACATGCTTTCGATCCTTTGTTGTTCTGGGTTGTAAGGTAATAATGGTCCTCCTAATCATTGGGTTTGTTACATGCACAATAACTATCCTACAAATATCAAAAACAACAAATAAAGGTAAAATTAGGAAACTTAACTAAAAGTAAATTAACACAAATTTACTTAATTGACAATTATATTCCCCGGAAACGGTGCTAAAATTTGATATGCCTAAATTACACGTCTCTTGTGAGAGAGTAAGCGGTCGTTGTCAAATATATAATTCAACTAAGTTGGGGTCGAATCCCATAGGGAATATGGTGCTAATTAAGTCGTATGCAGATTAATTGACTTTTAATTATTTGTTTCCACAAAACAAAATGAGGGCTTTTTGGTTTAAATCACAAGTTAATAGTTTCAGCTTGAGAGTGATACAACACATTTAGTAGTGTTTGAATACAGAGAAAGATAGTAAGCTAGGGTTATATTCACCTTGTAGTTTCTATACATTCTAACTATGGATTTTATAAATTTATACATGCATCATACTTATTGAGAAACGCATTCAAAAGTTCAATCCAATCGTTTCTCAACCTTCAAGGATTGATTCACTTTAGTTCTTTCGACCCAAAGGTGTTTACAATTATTATACGAAATCTCCAAGTTGTTAATCCAATAAAGGCATTAACTTATAAAATAAAGGTTGAAAACTCTATCTTCTTGTCACTACTCTCTTTTCCTAACAACAAACTCTCTATCCAAGCAAGTTATGTTTTTGACACACTCTCTATGTTTGCAACCATGAGAATTCAAGATAATCGAAGAAAATAGGACATAAGAAAATTAATGCATAACGAATTAAAAAAAACTCATAGTAATAGATTGTATACTACAAGGATTTCATAACCCTAACTAAGGAATTTAGCTACTCAGGATTACAAAAAAATCAAATAAGTCACGTTAATCATACCAAACGTCAAAGAAAAATTGTCCTAGTGTAGTTGCACGTTAACCATATGAATTCTCTCTCTCTCTCTATTTTTAGCCACCACTCTCAATTTAAAAGTACAAAATAATACGTGAATGATCAGCTTGGGGTATTTTTAGTAACTTTTCTATCTAATTTCTCTTTAAGTCCCTAGACTTTATTTAAATAACTAAATAGCCTTGGGACATAGTTTATGGCACCACATTACATCCAAATTATTACTTTTCTGGTGTCCTCTGCTATCCGTATTCCTTGATTCGTTTATGTCTCCATCTACTCCATTTACACCTGAAATCATGTTAATCATATAGGTTAGCCCAATTACATAAAAAGTAGCATAAGAACATAAGAATCTAGTCATTTTTCTTTCAAAACTTAGCTAAAAGATGGGTAAATTATGGTGCTTAGGCATATAGATAAACCTAAGATCAATATGATGATGATCTGATGATGCTCGGCATGGACGGAGGATATTAGAATGATGTGATGATTCCCGACAAGGTCGGGGGATATTATGTGTAATACCCCACAAGTCCTCTTCCAGTCTGAGCCTTAGAGAATATTCAGTAAAGCGGAAATTCGAGTCTAAAAGTTTTAAAAATATCTTATCAAGTATGAAATACTTTGAATCGTATGTAATTTCCCTAATTTCTACTTTTTACCATGTGGAGCATTGAATAAGTTTTCCATCGATACCAAATTCGCCTAAATCCGACACTCAGATAAGGAGTTGGAGCCATTTTAGTGAGACAGTGTGCCACTTGGCGCCTTAGCGCATCGCGGAGCCAGCCAAAATGGCAATCGTCAAAGTCCAGTGATCCTCCGCGATTATGGCGCATTGCGCCATGGCTTAATTTCAGAATTGTCAATTTCCAGTGAACTTCCGTGATTCCTCCGCGTCGCGGTGAAGTTCCAGTTCGCAACCAAGTTGGCAAAATAATCCCCACCGCATCGCGTCGTCCTGCAATTTCCCAATTGTCAAAATCCAGTGAAGGTCCGCGATTGTGGCGTGTCGCGCCAGGACCAAAAATTGGGCTCCAGTCTAGAATTTTCTCAAGGGTATTCTGGTCTTTTTCCTTTTTCCCAACCTCTATATATACCCAACCAAGGGACCTCAGCCTCATTTTTCTCTTCCATTCCAAAAAAAAATAGGGTTTTCCAAAACCAAATCCCCCTTCCTTCTCCAAGCAAAAATCAAGGGAAATCAAGAAAATCTTCCGAAGGCTTTCAAGAAAAGAGTTTCCCCAAGGTATGTAGATATTGATTCTTGGGTCCCTTTCATCCAAGAAGCTCAAGTACCCTTTTTCAAATCTCAAAGATTTATGTTTATGAATTTTTAATGATTCTTGTGAATTGAAATTGATGTTCTTGCTATGATTGAGTTGTGATTTATATTTGTGTACAAGATTATCAAGCCTTAGCCTTAGTATATGGTATTTGTGTGGTAAATGGATTATGTACTTGTTGATGATGTTAATTGATCTCCAAGATGGAATATTTATGTGGGTTATATGAATCTATAATGATACATGAATTGGAAACAAGTAAATGTGGTTGTTCATGATGAGTAGTTGGGTTATTATACCTGTGCCTAAGTTGTGCATGTAGGGTGTTTGATAAAAAATCTGAGAGACTAGAAATCATGTATTGTAGTTAAATTGTGACCTAAATGACACATGCATGCTACACCCTTATAAAAATAATGACTTTTATGATATTGTTATGTGTTATGGTTGTTGATGAAATGTTCATGAAGCTAGGTCGATGGACGTATAGCATGTTGTTATATGCATTCCTCTCCATGTATAAGACTTGAGAACTATGTGTACCATGAAATCTCCAATTAGGTGTGAGCCCGTGCATGTCTAGTGTTTGTTGAAAGACCTTATTGAATGGAGTATGATCTAGTAGCTTGTCTCTCCTATGTTATTATATATTTATTATCCCTAAATGCTCAAAGTGATGTCTTAGTGATTGTGAGGATGAACATATGATATGATTCATAAATGCTTAAAGAGATGCTTTAATGATAATTATGATGAATGTATGACTGTGATGATGGATGAATGGTTCTGATGATGGAGGAATGGTTATACTTTATTTCATGTTATCGAGTCATGGGGGAATTTATACCCAATAATTTAGTTGTTGTCTAGAGTCCATGTCAGTTTCACGATAATTCTAGTCGAGCCATGATTCTCAGAACTCAGTAAACTATAGAACTCTATATTCTCAGACAATTGCAGAACTTAAGAAAGCTCAGTAATCTCTGTAATATTCGTATCGCTAGTAATCTAGCCTCAGACCTGTAATTAGCTCAAATCCAATAGTATGCAAGTGTTCAATTCTAATCTCAGAAGTGACTGAATAATCTATTCAAGCTTTGTATCGTTAGTCAGATACCGTGATTCAATACCATTTCTATCAGATATAGAACCAAGTGATCTCAGCGTAACTCAGTCAGATCTTTTGAGGAACACGATCTGTATCAGATTCAGTTCAGTTGTGTTCAGTTGAGAATTCAGTTCTGAGTCTTTCAGTTGGGAGTAGAAACTAGCACCAAGCGAGGGAGGGGATGGCGGCTTCTCTCGTCAGAGAGAGAGAGGCTGAAGTCGTTAGTAGCAATCCCTAATCTCCAGAACTATGTAGCCAGTGCAGGATACAGGAGTCACCGTCAGAAAAGGTTGTCACCTCCAGAGAGAGAGTATTTGACTATTATATTACCTTAGGTCGACTTCCTGCTGAGGGTCATCCGTCAGAGAGGATTGACTAGAGAGAAGAGATAATGTCTTTACCCGTATTGGCACGGTATTGGCACCCTCCCAACTGGGGGTAGAGGTTGGACCCCACCTGTGGTAGGCCGTGGCATGTCGATTAAGTAACTATTTCCCACAGTTGCAGTTTCAGTATCAATTTTCAGAAATTAGGACTGTATGGTATAGTCGTCTATCTCAGTGAGGAACTCAGATAGTTTTATTGATTCATGGACCATCCCATCAGATAGGCTTGGTCTCATATACAGTTATTTGATATCATATTCAGAGATATACCGCCAGATAGGCTTGATTCACAGTCTCAGATTCTATTGAGTATCCTTGTTGTCAGATTCAGATATATTCATATTTCTTATCATTGATAATATATTTCAGAATCATTCGTTAGAGAGGTTGATCTCAAATCCTGTCAGTCGAAAGCAGTAAAGCTCAGAATTCAGTCCTTGATGTAAGTACATCCAGATCCTCAGTTATCAATATCAGATAAATTAGTGATTCAGTATCTCAGTGTCAGTAGTGAGTTCAGTCTGCAGTAAAGTGGTATCCGAGATTCAGTATCTAGAGTTGTGATGATTGTGATTATGGTCTGTGCATTCATGTATGTGTTCTCGTGCGATATTTTTATGATTATCCAGTTTAGATATTGTGCACGCATGAGCCTTTGCATTTAGCCTTACCCCGTCTACATACTCAATACATCCCTGTACTGATGCATTTGTGCTATGGTGTTTTATTTGGCACCATAGGTTCAGAGGCACAGGATCCAGAGTATTCTCAGCAGTTCAGTCCCAGTCAGCAACAGTAGTCATAGCAGTGAGTCCTCTTCTTTCGAGGACGAGTTTCAGTTTATTATTATTTGCATCAGATTTTTATTATTTTCAGTTGACGGAGTTAGTTGGGGACTTGTCCCATCAACTCCACAGTTCAGATAGTTTAGAGGCTTTTCAGATAGATGACAGATGACAGATGTATTAGTATTCAGTTATCAATTTTGAGTATGTATAGATGTGTTGAACCTTATGGCCAGTTTCTATATTTATTTCAGATATTATGCAGTGTACAGGTACAGATATCAGTAAAGGGTTAGCTTGTAGTCCTTCGGGTCCATAAGCACTTTGTGACGTCTCGGGATGGGATCTCGGGTCATTATATTATGATAATATGATGATGCCCGACAAGGACGGAGGATGTTATGATGATGATATTGATACCCGGTAAGTCCAAAGAATGATTACATTGATGGTGTACCTTGTATTTATTATTGCATGCACATCGGTTATCACCAGTATATGCCTATGTCTATCAGTTGGTATAGGACAGCTGCATAGATATGGGTGATAAATTTTGCCTTGTGTTATTGTATGCGGATTGAATCTTATGAGCCTAGGGCGGTAGGGGCACGTATAGCCTCTACTAGATATTTGGTTGATCGAAATAGCGAGTTACTCGCGTTATTATTGACATTGTTATTCTTATTGATATTATCATTATTATGGTCATTATTATGGCTAGTTTATGATAGATTGATCATTGATTCGATATTAAGATTTGAGGTATGTTTTTGACCTCTTCTATCTTACGGTTGCATTATTATACATGTTTATTTCATGTTTAGACATATGGATTAGAAACCTTGAGTATAATAGTACTAAATCCTAATAGGATTATAATAAGGCCTTAAAATAAAGACATGATTGTTTAGGTTATACTTTGAGTTGACCTTATATGTATGTATATATATATATATGTATTTATGTATATATATGTGTGTGTGTGTAGCAATAGTATTACCGTATATCCCTTTCTTCATTTGTTCATATTGTATACTCATTCTTTGGCCTTGTATATTGCTATATAATCTTCTTTCGTCCTTTATTTATAGATTGGTCAGGGATACACGGTATAGTGTTGAGATTTCTAAGTATGTCTAGAATAGGGCAGTTCATCCTTGATATTTTCTTAGCCTTAGTATGTTAGTCTCGTAAATATGAATAGGATAGTTTATCCTCATTAGCTCGTTGGCTATCTTATATTGTTGTTGAACATTAAGTGTAGTTTCTAATATGTTTATATGTTATATGTATCTACTTTCTCTTTAGAGCTCAATTGTCAGTCGCCTACTAAGTACCATTTGTTTGGTATTCATACTACACTTCTGTAGCCTGTAGATCATAATACGGGTTATCGTTGTTAATGTGTGTGTCGTGTGGATCAGCCATGGTTCGGAGACTTAGAGTGAGCTCCTGATGTTTGGAGTATTACTTTTCTTTCTCTTATGTATTATACTAGTCTCTATGTTGTATTTGGAGATAACTCATATCAGTGTATTCATTTGTTTCTCACTTTGGATTCTTGTTATGTAGAAGCTTTTATACTGATACCACCAGGTTTTGGAATTTATTTATGTATTTGATCTTTTGTTACATCTATTTTGCATTCTTTTCTATATATATTAGGTAGTCCGTTACTAGCCATTCTGGACTACAGGTTTGGCTTGCCTACTGGTGGGTTATAATAGGTGCCATAGTGAACTGAAAGATTAGGTTGTGATATTCACACAACCAAATTGGACTCCTAAGTTCCATTAAGAAATTTAAAACCAAGTTCATCCAAAACTATATTCATATGCATTTATCCTTTAATGAAATGCAATGGGTTCAAAACAAATTAAACCATTCGATTAACCATATTAAAATCAAGATTATAAAGTGGGTTGAGATTAACGCCAATTTCAAGCCAAAATTCATCCAATTTGGTGAAACCCATGTACCTCATTCCATTCATTTAAGCAATGCACCAATTCAGTATCAAAAATATCAATTTAAAGCATGAATAATCAATTTAAAATATAGGACAAGTAATTCAATCAATAATAACCAAAATTCCTCAACTCAATTTCAAAACGCACAATAAAATCACATGAAAATTCATTCAATTTATGCCACAATGTAAAATTAAAGTTTAGGAAATAGAAACTTGCTTGAAATACACAAGAAATTAAAGTCAATTCAAAGTTTGGAGCCTGGATGATGAATTCTCTGTAAAACCCTTGAAGTTTCTTGGATTTTGAGTTTAATAGATAATGAGGGTGTTTTGATCTTTGAAAACTGAAGGAAATGGAGTTATTTTATGTTATAAGGTCGTACAATGGGTAAAAACACCAAAAGCCCCTAACCCCAAGTGAAAAAAATAAGAACTGAATGAAATTAAAACATCGGCACACCATTATCGCAGAGGGTAGCCTTCATGCCACGATAATATCGCAGAGGATAACCTCCTTGACACAACCTTATTGCGGAGCCTTACTGCCTCGAGGTCCCAAATGACCCCGAACCCCTTCCAAAAAATTCAAAACCTTCCCAAAACACCCTTTTAACATCCCTAAA